>JADRCD010225218.1:0-19683 GCA_019843815.1 Montemys delectorum | reverse complement strand
TGAGAGAGAACAGTGGAGTGGAAGGTATACATAAGATGTTTTCTTTATCCATCAAAGAACAATTAGGCTGATGGGGAGAGAGTGGGCAGAGAGAGGGAGGGAGAGGGAAAGGGGAGAAAGAGAAGCAGAGGGACAGGGACAGGGAGAGTGAACAGGAGAGGCAGAGGGAGAGATTGATTCTATCCAAGTCTAACTTGGATTGATTCTATCCAAGGGAACTAACCAATGAATGGGTAATGAGCCGAACAGACAATATCTTTTCAAGTGAAGATATTCAATAGTCAATAAGTATATGAAAAAATGCGTAGACTCCTTAATCATCACAGAAATGCAAATCAAGAGTACTTGGAGAGCCTATCTCATCCCAGTCAGAGTGGTGACCATCCAGAAATTAAAAACTATGATAATAATGAGGGTTGGGGAGAAAGGAATCCTTACACAGTGTTGTTGGTGGGAAAGTGAACGAGTGCACCCACCTTGAATGGCTATGGAGGTTCCTCAAAACCCCAAACCCCAGGATTTCCATATGACTCAGATGCCCAACTGCTGGCCCTGTATACCACTGTGCAGCTGTTGCCCTCAGAACTGGGACACGGGGATGCTTGAAAGACTCAGGCAGCTCACGGAAGCTTAGGATGCAAAGACTTTATCAAAGTTCCAAGACACAGGCACACAGGCGACCCAAGGGCAGCTTAGTCACCTCCTTGAAAAGCCTAACAGGCATGGATGATGACTCTTCCCTGCCCAACTCATACGCAGTGCAACCAGAGTCTACTCTTCCTTCGCCACTGTTTTCTGTTTACATAACCTTCTGGAGGGATCTTAGAAATCTTAAAGTTTCTGAAAGTTATAACTACAGCATTTCGGCCTCTAGCTAAGCAGGGTCTTTGTCCTTCTAGAAGAGTCTTGGGATTCTTTATTCTTGATTTCCCTGTGAAAATTGGGATTTTATTGAATATATATATCCGTTTACCAATATAGCTATTTCTCCATATTAATTCTGCCAGCTCCAGAATGTAGAAGGACTTTCTATCTCCTAGCATGTTTTTCAATTTATTTTTTTTAATATTTTATCACTTTAATTATAGAAGTCTTTCAGACCTTTGTTCAGGTTTACTTCTAAGTATTTAGGGAAGGGAAGCTACTTCAAAGGGATTATTTCCCCAGTATCTTTCTTTTTTCTCTTCTATTTGTTAACAGGGTCTCACGTAGCATGGGGTGGTCTTGAACATTTGAGCATGGGGTATGGCTGAATTCTTGATCTTCCTTCCTGCCTTCATCTGTCAGTCTCAGTGTTGAGACTATAAGCACATGTCACCACACTTGCCTCCCAACTAACTTCCTTCCTTCTTTTCTTTCTTTCTTTCTTTCTTTCTTTCTTTCTTTCTTTCTTTCTTTTCTTTTCTTTTTTCCTCTCTTTCTCTCTCTTCCTGTCTGTCTGTCTTCTATCCCTTCTTCCTCCCTCCCTTATTTTCCTTTCCTTTTGTTTCCTTTTTTTATCAGATTTGGTTTGGGCGTGTAGAAAAATAACGATTTTTGTATGTTTACTTTGTGTCCTCCAACTTTGTTGAAAATGTTTATTATATTCAAATATCTTCTATTGAGTCTTTGAGATTCTATCAATAAAGCATCGAGGCCTGCAAATAGAGGTAATTGGACTTTTTTTCCCTGTCTGGGTCCCTTAGAGTGCTTCTGCTTTCCGTATTGCTCTGGGTGTGATTTCAACTGAATAAAAATAGTGATACTCAATAGCCTTGCTTATATATGGTCTTAGACATGATACTATCAACTTTTCCACAGTCAGTATAATGTTAGCTGTAGATCTGTTGTATGTGTCATTTACTATGCTGTTTATAGTTCTCTAGCCCCACTTTCTTCAGGTATTTTACAACAAAGACTTGTTGAACTTGTTAAGGTTTTTTTCTGCATTGACTGAGGGATTATATGATTTAGATCCTTTATTCTATCATGTGCTGTGTTACCTTTATCGATTAGCATAAGTTGAGACATCCTTGCATTCTTGGCACAGATCCAACTTGATCATAGTGTGTGATCTCTTTAAATGTGTTGTTGAAGTCAGTTTCTGTCTTAGTCAGGGTTTCTATTCCTGCACAAACATCAGGACCAAGAAGCAAGTTGGGGAGGAAAGGGTTTATTCAGCTTACTTCCATATTGCTGTTTATCACCAAGGAAGTCAGGACTGGAACTCAGGCAGGTCAGGAAGCAGGAGCTAACACAGAGGCCATGGAGGGATGTTCCTTGCTGGCTTGCTTCCCCTGGCTTGCTCAGCCTGCTCTCTTATAAAACCCAAGACTTCCAGCCCAGGGATGGCACCACCCACAAGGGGCCCTCCCCCCTTGATCACTAATTGAGAAAATGCCCCACAGCTGGGTCTCATGGAGGCACTTCCCCAACTGAAGCTCCCTTCTCTGTGATAACTCCAGCCTTTGTCAAGTTGACACACAAAACCAGACAGTACAGTTTCCAAGTATTTTATTGCATATTTTATATCTTTGTTCATCAAGAAAACTGGTCTGTGGTTTGTTGCTGCATCTTTACCTGGTTTGAGAATCAGGCTCACACTGGCTTTGTAGAATGAACTGAAAGAATTCTTTCCTGTCCTACTTTGTGCCATAGTTTGAGGAGCATTTATATTAACTCTTTAAAGATCTGGCAGAACCCAGCATTTAATTCCTCTGGTATTATTTTGAGAAGTCATTTTACTTGTTCTCCAATCTCATTGGTTAAAATTGATCTACTTAGAGATTTTTTTAAAAAATCTTTTTAACTCAGTTGGTGTAGGTCAGACATCTTCAGAAATATATTCATATATTGTAGATTTTCTAACTTATTGGAATATTGTTTTCAAAAATACAAATATATTTCAAGGTTGTCTGTGGTAATATCTCTTTTTTTCATGTCTAATGTTTGAGTCTTTCTTTCTTTCTTTTGGTTGGTTTGGCTAAGGACATGTTAATCTTGTTTACCCTTTCAAAAAAAAACCCAACATTTTATTTCATTGATCCTTTGCATTGTTCTTTTAGCTCTATTTTTTTAGTTTCATTTATGATATTTATTATTTCTTTTCTTATTTTTTTCTAAAACACTGAGGGCATTGTTGATTTTATGTATATAAATTTCTTTCTATATGTATATATGTGCCTGTGGAAGCCAGAAGAGGGTGTCAGATCCCTTGGGACTGGAGATAGACATTTTGAGCCATGTGGGCACTGGCAACCGAACCAAACCCAGGCCCTCTGCAAGAGCAGAAAAAGCTCGTAACTGCTGGGCCCTCTCTCCAGCTCCCCACTGCTCCTTTTTCAAATCTATGAAGTCAGTCTATTTTTAATTCTATATTTAAGTAAGATCATACAGTGGTTGCCTTTCTGTGTCTGGCTTGTTTCACTTAATATGACAACTCCTGGTTTCATTCAGGTTATAGTAATGACAAGCCTCATCATTTAATGACCCAGGGGAATTCCATTATGTATATGTAGCCACATTTTTTTTAGCCATATATCAATTGATGGACATTTAGGTTGTTTCCATTTCTTGGCTACCATGAGTAAGTGCTGCAAGAAATGGGAGTCATGGGGATATTTGGACTTTCATGTCCACTGGGTACACATCCAGTACTGAGATTGCTGGATTATGTAACAGTTCTGTTTTTGATCTTTAAAGGATCCTTCATGTTGATTTTTCTTTTAAATAGTGGCTATAGTAATTTCCATTTCTATAGTGAACAGGAGCTTCTCCTCCACCCTATCTTTGCTAACACTTGTTATCTGTTGTTCAGCAAGTACTTTTGTGACACACATGCGAGATACTCTCTAGATGCTGAGGGCCCAGCAAGAAACAAAATGGACAAAAATCCCTGCCTGGAAGCTGAGGGTGCGGCTCAGCACTGGAACAGGTGCTTTGTATGCTGTGGGTCCTCTCTTCAATCTCAAGCACTGAACACAAATTCCGTCTGTCAACAGTGGTATGGTGTGGGGATGGGGAGCATGTGGATAAAGCCGTAGTCTGTTGGTGATTGCTAAGCATGGCAGAGGAAACTAAGATAGAAAAGGAGGGAGCATCAAGACAGATGGCAGCATATCAGGAAGAGCACATAGGAAGTGAAGCAGTGAAGACCTGAAGCAGATCCATGCAGAGCTGTGGAGGCAGAGTCTACAAAGCTCCCAGAAGTACATAGGACTCACTGCAAGAGTCTGACACACAGTTACAGGCCAGCAAAAAGACCAACTTGGTCAGAGTGGACATAACCAAGGGGATGGGTAGGGAAACGGGAAGGGACAGACTTTGTAGCCATTTTAGGAACTTTGTCTTGCTGTAGGTAAAGTGGAGGCCTTCACGGGATGGGACAGAGAAGACACGATCTGACTTATATTTTAATGGGAACATTTTAATGACCGTGTTGTGCAATCGGTAAAGCACTGAGACCAGTAAGAGGTTGTTGCAATAACCTAATGAGACATGATGCAAATATTTGCCGGTGGGTTTGATGTAGTATGGAAGATCCAAAAAGAACTCCAAGTTTGTGGCATGAGAAAGTAAAGGGATACTATCCCTTTTGATGTATGTGCAAAAGATCTAGGAAGAACAGATCTGGGACAGATACGTCGCTGGATATTAGACACACTAATCAAATACCAATCCAGCTGGGTAGGAAATGAAAAAATAAATAAAAAAGAAAGGACATGACTGCTCCTAGATATGATGGAGAAGAGAGTTTATTGCAGAGGTGTGGGAGAGCATTGCCGGAGGTAGAGACATCTGGGAGAGTCCAGAGTGGACATGACCCTGGGCCAGGTCATCTGAGGACAGCAGGGAGGGAATAAGGAAGGGGAGACACCAACCAAGAGGGGCTTCCTGTACCAAGAGACTGGCCAAGAGAGTGACATAGCAAAAATGGCTGTTATATAGGTTACAGCCTCTGTAACTCCAGGGGAAGCTGGAAGAACCACAGGGCAATAGAGAGAATAAGGCTAGTGGTGAGTGCTACGTACTCTCTGACTCACCCCAGCAGTGATTCTGCCTGCCTCAGAATATGTCCTTAATCTCAGCTTAGTTTATCATCCATAACCTTAAAAGGGTTAACTCATAATCCTATATAATACTTTTGTTATTATTATTCTACAAGCATGGGTGTTTTGCCATGAATGTCTGTGCACCATGTGCATGCCTGGTGCCCACAGAGGCCAGAAAGGGATGTGAGATTTCCTGGAACTGGAACTATGGTTGTGAGCTACCATGTGAATGCTAGGAATCAAACCTGGGTCTTCTGGAAGCGCAGAGAAGTCAATGTTTTTAACCAAAAAGTCATCTCTCCAGCCCCCATAATCCCATTTGTTGATATGAATCCTAAGGAAATGATTTTAGTTGTGTCAAGATGCTTATATATATGGTTGTTCATCATAGTATTACTTAAAAAAAAGAAGTCCAGAAGCAATCTAAGTGCCTCAAGATAGAGAAAGGTTAAATAAATTGGCATATATGTATAGAATAAAATATTATATATCCATTGAAATGATTTTACATAATATTTAATTACATTGGGAAATGATGTTATAAAATAAAATAAAAATTAATATAGAGTTACATACAATATGATCCTAACTTTTTACTTTCCCATGTTCAGAGGACAAAGAATATAAAGAGATATATGTAATGTCAGTTTTAGACAATTTTTTGTCTCATATTTGTATGTTTTGCATTTTTTCCACCAGAGATATTTTTATAATTATATTTAATGTTTACCTGTATTTCAAGGCAAAAGTTTAGATGAAGAATTCCTGAATTATCCCCAGTTATCCCAAGAACTCTCTGTCTTATTTTAATTGTAGGCTCTAATATTTGGTACCTTTTCCCCCAGAACAAAGGGTCAAACTGAGTTGACTGTGCATCAGGGTAGTGAGCTGTCAGAGACTGTGTACACTGGTGTGGTAGCTGTAGGAATGATCTCCTTAGAGCCCTGGGGCAGTTCACCCACGGGAACTGGCAACTGACCCTGCAGCTCAAGGAACACCTAGAACTCATCCCTGAGTCTAGGCTGTTTATTCATGCATTCACATCCCTGCATTCTTTGAAGCTGAGTCATTTCCTGTTTTAATCTCCTCCACATACCAGCCCCTTCTCCTTACCTGTGGACACTTCTTGCCCAGAACTGACTGAGCACACTATCTGTCCTACAATGCAGGGGATTTTCTTCATGTGAGTGTAGTGTTAGTCTGTCGTGTGTGTGTGTGTGTGTGTGTGTGTGTGTGTGTGTGTGTGTGTGTGATATGTATCATATATATATATATATGGCAAAATAATTGCACTGTACAGCTCGTCCACCTGGTTAGGGAGAAGTGAATAATCAAAACAGATGATGTACATGCCCCCCAGCAGGATTGGTGTGTAGATAGTGTTTCCTGTACTGCTAAACAGACCCTAGGATTTGCTTGGAAGGCTGGACTTAACATTCTGCATCTTCAAAATTAGGAACCTACAGGCTTCCTGGCTCTTGGCAAGCAACAGATTGCCCTTATGTTCTTACTCAGCACTTTGGGTCTTACAGAAACACCAACTCCACATGTCACAACCAGTTCCTCCAGTTTGAAGATCCCCTGGGTGTGCCCAGAATCAGAGCAGCCTCAGGAAGAAAGAACTAGAATGGGCAGAGTGGGAACAAGAAACAGGATTTACAGCTCTGGCCAGCTTGAAGCAAGCCTTGTTAGCAGCTCTTGTTGCCACCTCGAACCTTCCTTGGCCCAGCTGCCATCCTGTGACTGATCCAGAAAACCTCAAATTCGGACTCATCAAGCCTAAGACATCCTTATCTGTGTTTCCTATAACACCTACCTATGCTTATGCTGTCTTACAGTTTTTCCTTGGTTCATCCTTTTTCGAGTCTCCCTTATGAGCTGTCAGTGTTCTGGAAAATGAGATTGGTTTTGTTTAGATTTCGTCCATGTCTTTTAGGGTAATACTTTGCATTTATTGAATAAAAGACTTAACTTGCATGGAATTGAGTCTCAATCTGAATAATAGAACAGGTGCAAGAATGTTGGGTACAAGACAATCCCTGCTCTGCCCGGGGTTTGTAAGATGGAGTAAAGACCATATCTCAGGCTCGTTATAGCTTCCAAGAATGTCAGCCTCAATTGACCTTGGTGTCTGTCATTAAATGAAACCACACTTATTTCAATGATTCATGTATTACCACTGTAAAGACACTGAGGATGTTAGCTGTATTTATGAAGAGAATCTTATTAAATTCTTGAAGGAAAGTAAACACCCGTGTACAAACATGCATAAGGAATTAAAGGAACAATACAATGTAATATAATTGTTCTGGTGTATGGTTGTAAACCCAGTACTGTAGAGACTGATGCAAGAGAATTGTGAGTTCAAGGCCAGCCTGGGTTATATAATGAAACTTTCTCTAAATAATGATTAAAATAATAACATAGACCTGTGTTTATTGCTGTGCAAGGGTGCTGTCAGAGTCCGAAAGCAAACTGCAAGTATGTAGCTGCTGTGGAGCACGGAGTACAGGGAGTTCATACCTGAAGCATCATTTAATATAAACAATCAACTCTCTGAAGACTCATCCAGATGTATCCTCACTTAGAGCTTTGAGTGAAAGATTACTATCTAGAAGAGAAACTCGTGAATTTGAAGCAATTATTTTCCTGAAGGCAAACCCCTAGTCCTTTTGATAAAGGGCTTTTCCTTCTCTCTCCAGAATCACCACCACCCACCTCCTCCTCTTCCTTGCCTTCCTCTTCCTCCTCCTTTTCTAATACCATGACATACACTGAACAAATAAGAGAACGGCAAATCTCCTCAAAACTTGTAGGTATGTTGGAAACACATCCTTGGTAAAAAGTTGGGATAGAGCGCTGACTCTGGCCAAGTGCTGGACACTTGAACATAGGTAGAAAGGACCCACAATGGAGTAGACATTTCGTCAACAGTTCCAGAGGGCTAACTAGAGGCTGCTCAGAGAAAAATGCATGAGAAGGAGTCTGCTCTTCCCGTGCCTCTTCCGGGCTACTCTCTGGAAGTGACTTGTCCCGCAGCTGGGAAAAAAGCTGGGAAGGAGGGAAACTTAGTTATCATCAGAAAGAGGATGAGGTTTGGCATCAAGGATTAGGAAGTAGAGCTTCATGTTGATGGTTCGTGGCTTCCTTTTGGCCCAGTTAAACACTCGCTGAGAACCAGCTCCCTGGTAACATCACTGCTTACCTCTGCGAGGCACGAGGCGCGTTTCTCCGCTGGACTTGCTTGCTTTATTGACTCGAATGGACTGACGCAGCTCTGCCCTCCACCTCTGACTACACAGTGTCCACACCTCCCCCTACCACACTTTCTCTCCAAGAAAGCGATTTAGCAGGAACTGTAAGACAGATCCCTTCTTGCCTTTGGGGTGCACTGTCCCCTGTTTATGAAGGAGTAGATGTGAATAATAAAATGCTTGCGCAAATCATTCCTCAGATCTGTGGCTTAAGCAGGGATTCGCATGTTCTAAATATAGTATTTTCCATCCACCAAAATAAAGGAAAACATAATCAGTTCTAGTTTGAGTCTCCCTCTAACACTCTCCCTTTTCTAGACAGATAGGTTTTTTTGTTTGTTTGTTTGTTTGTTTGTTTTTTTCTGAAAGTACAAACACAGTCTGGCAAGGTCAAGTGTTCTGGGACGTTTTTTCCTCTTTCTTAACTTTCTTACTCGTTTTTTACATTTCTTCTTTTCTTTTTGAGATGGTCTCTTGTCTTGTTGCCCCAGCTAGTCTTGATTTCCTAGCCTCAAAAGCTCTGCCACCTCACCTTCCCAAGTAGGTGCAGGTGTGTGCCACCACACCCAGCCAGTGGTAAATCTTCCCACTCATGCTGAATCAGGGGATGATTCTCCAGGCTACCGAAGACAGGTGGAGGAGCCTCTTTACTGGGCTTTGCCAGATTAACTGGTGTAGGGAGGAGAAGTTCAAGGAGAAACAGGTGGGCCAGACTCACAGGTGTCCACAGGTAAGGAGAAGAGGCAACTGTAAAGAGCTGGCTTGGCCTCCAACAGGAAAAATCCAAGCAAAGATGGAAACCAGCACAGAGAATAGGTCACACCGTAGTGACAGATATCCAGACCTCAGGAGAAAATAAAGTCAAGCATTTCTCTTAGAAGAGAAGAAAAGCTGAGAAGAAAAAGGTGCAGGATGAAAGACAGTCAGAGAGAGACACAGCTTAGAGCCCAGCCATTCTCTCTTTGTATGGTATGTTCTACTCTTCCATAAAGCAAGGGTCATAGGAGCTAAGAGCAAAGTGCGGGGATTAAAATGAAAGGTTATGTGTCATGTTATATCACGAAGCAGATTGTCTATGAGTTATAGGTACTATTTTATGATAGATAACATAAATGTGATAATGGAACCATAGTAAATCATATTTATACAGATTAGTGATGATATATAAAATGACATGTAGTTATTCTATTTATATAGTGTGCATCAATATGTTATAATGTATATTGCAAAATATTATTACTATGTTACAATTAATATTTATACTTTATGTATAATTATCTTATTCCTATAATATGGCATTACATATTTTAACATAATATTTTTATTAATTCCTTGAGAATTTCATACATACATATGATGTATTTTTATGAATATGTTCATCCCTACTCTTCCCAGGTTTACCCTCAACCTCTCTAACCCCTTCCATTTCATTTCCTTTATCTTAAAAAAAAAAATAATCCACCAAATACAATTCGTACCTCTCATATACTCATGGATATGGAGTCATCCACTTGAGCATGGTCTCTTATCAGAGGCCATACCTCTAAGGAAAACTGACTCTCTTTTCTCACCAAAAGCCACCAACAATCCCTAGCTCCTCCATGGGCAGGAACTCCCATGCCTCAACAATTCCATGCTGGCCTGGTTCTGTATAGAGAACTACACCTACTATGAGTTCCTGAGTGAGCAGACTTGTCATACTAAGAGGACAGTGTTATCTGTAATGTGGATAGTGGTACACACCTTAGACTTTCACCGGAGGGCCAGAGATGAGTAAAGGTGCCCATGACAAGTCTGACTATCAGAGATCCTTATTGTATAAGGTAACCCAAACCCAGAAAGACAAATGTCACATCCCCGCACTTGTCTGTGGATCCACATCTTTAGATCCCGGAATAAAGGCCTGCTGATTAGGGGCCTCGAGTTCCTTCAGGCAAGTTTGATCTTCGCCATCAGGATATCTAACTTTTTTTCTTCTTGTTATTTCGTCTTTGCACATGACCACGACCAACAGCACTAACCGTCAACCCGATGACAACCCACATATTGGGGCTCTAGCATATATATCTGTTGAGTTTCTGACCTGAGACAAGCAGCTGAGATGCATATTTAACATATATCAAAGCAGACCTGGGCTCCAGGTTCTCCCAGCATGCCTCCCTCCCTGTGACAGGGCATGGCTGGTATACCTGCCCTCTATACTGAACTGTCTAGCTTAGGGCTGGGCTTCCTCTCACCCACCAGCTCTCACTATATAATCCAGACGTCTTTGTTCTCTCTCTCCCCTCTGTGTGCACACTTTCTCTCTTTGTCTTCCTCCTCTCTATCTCTCTGTCTGTCCTCTTCCCTTTGTCTCTCTCTCTCTGCATGATGACTTAATAACATTCTCCTGTGTGGTCATTGAACTTGCCTGAATGCTGCCCCCAATAAACCTGCTTTTTTACTTTCATTTAGCTTGAATCGGCTATCACCACCCTCTGAAAATTCCCCAGAATTCCAAATGTCACGCAATCACAGAACTGCAACTGGCAAAGTCATGCCCCTGCTAGAGCACGAAGCAGATCTTAGTCAGCTGCTGTGGACAATTTTCAGCAGCCCTATATCTCACACCTGAGATTAAGACAAAAACACATTCTTATAATATTTATGTATTTTTTTAAAGGAACTAAAATTCCAAAACTGTCACTACTGAAGCAATTGCTGTTTCCCTTGACTGCTGCTAAGAAGTTGGAGGTACAACATCAGGAGCTTTGGGCACATGACTCAGAGGATCCAAGCTAGTTCTGGCCTGAAAGCCTCCTCCTTGAAGATTAGCTTTCTGGTACCAGAAGGTGCTGTGTCAGCTTCCAAGAGAGGGAAGCAACCACCAGGCCTACTGAGCTATGTTGCCCAGGAAGAACACCAGTGAGCAGCACAGCACAATAATTCTAAGGTGCAATAGAGACATGCATCTCTCTGTGTTAGCCAACAGCTCTCTAATTAGACTTAAGATCTCCTCAAAGAGATAGAAATCGTGCCTGGTGCTGGAAACCTAAGCAACCCCAGGATTAGTGGCGTTACCTTGGAATCTTGGAAGGGATCCCACGGCTAACACTTTGCTGCTAAACCAGCATAGTTCCTAACTGTATTCGAAAAATCTATCCTTCTACCCATCGAGACGTATACCTCTCAACCTTCATCAAAGAAACGTCTCTGTCCAATAGATGGAGACCATTACAGAAAACTACAACCCATCAAAATGCAGAGAACAAGTGATCGTGTAATACCCAGCCACAAATGATCATATCAACCATATAACTCCTGCACCCAAGTCTTGGGAATCATGAAGGAGGGATCGAGGAAAGACTGCAAGAGCCAGAGGATCCACAAGTTTGCTATGAGATTTCATCTCCTAGAAATGTCAGAGAAGCTACATCCATGAAGTCTCAATATGGCTGCATAAACAAGACTTGAACAGAGATGACAACAATAGACATGCTCACATGGAAGGAAGAAATCTCATGGGGCCTCAACCCTGTATATACAAAGATACAAAGAACTGTAGGCAAGTAAGGAATGCTGATAGTGGGAGAGAGAGTCTTCCCTAGGAAAAAACCTCCAAACTGGATAGCCAAGACTGTCAGCCCAGAAAGGAACTTTATACAGATAGATTAGATACATAAATATAGATACAGATACAGATATAGATATAGATATAGATATAGACATAGACATAGGTATAGATATATAGATAGAGATATTAATTATATATTTCCACATATGATTAAAAATAGAGGCCATGAATTTAAGAGGGAACATGACAGAGTACATAGGAAGGAGAAAAGAGATAGCAGAAATTGATGCAATTACAAATTAATTTAAAAATCTTAAAATGTTGAATTTTATTAATTTTTTGTTTCATACAGTGTACTCCTACCCAACTTCTCCCAGATTCTCCCCACCTCCCTATGCACATAAATTCTTATTCTCTCTCCTTTTCTTTAAATCCACTGAATCTAGTTTGCATTAGCTAAGTGCTTCTGGTGTGAGGCCTACTCTGGAGAGTGTCTAATATGCAAAGTACCACCTCACTGCACAAAACTGGTTTTTCCTCCTCCAGCAGCCATCAGATGCTAATAACAGGTGAGAGTTCTTACCCACCTCCTCTTCCAAGTGGGAATTTGTCTGGCCTGAACGTGTGTGGGTCTTGTTCAAGCGGTCCGAGTTGCTGTGGATTGGTGTTGCATCTGCCCTGTAGTGTCTGCAGACCACTGTTTTCTTGAAGTCACTCATCACCTTAGGCTCTTACAATCCTTCCACCTCTTCTTCCACAGAGATTCGTGAGCCTTGAGGGAGGGGTGTGACACAGATCTTTTAAGGATGAGTCCTCTCTTTTATCCTCTTTTATCCTCTGCTTGTTGACCATTCGTGAGTCTCTGTTAATTCCCATTACCTGCAAAGCAAAGTGTCATGGTTACACCATGCACTGACTTCTCTTTGGACAGTTGTCTCCAGCACCTTCCATTTACCTCCTAACTTCATCTTTCTTAAAAGCTGGATGATATTTCATTGTGTAAATGTACCACACTTCATTATCCATCCATCAGTTGGTGGACATATAGACTATTTATAATTCATGGCTATTCTGAGTAGAATAGCAATGAACATGGATGACAAAGTCTCTCTGTGGTAAGACGTAGAGTCCTTTGGGTGCGTGCCCAAGAGTGGAACAGCTGGATCTCAAAGGAGATCTATTTTCATCTTTTTGAGGAACCTCCACACTGATTTTCACAGCATCTGTACAAGTGTGCACTGTCCCCAGCAATGGATGAGCGCCCCCTTTCCCTGCATCTTCACCAATATTTGCTGTCACCTGTCTTTTGACCTTCGAAATTCTAACCATGGTAGGATGAAATCTCAAAGTAGTTTAAATTTGCATTTCCCCAATGGCTAAGAATGCTGAACACTTTAAAAAGTGCTTCTCAGCCATTGTGTTTCATTTCTTGAGGACTCTGTTTAGTTTCACGCCTCGTTTTTAAATTGGGTTGTTTTTTTGATGTTCTTTTTTTTTTGTAACATATTCTAGATACTAACCCTCTGTTGGATATATAACCAGTGAGTGTTTTTCTCCAATCTGTGGGCTGCCATTTTCCTTGAATAATGTTCTTTTCTATACAGAGAATATTTAACTTCATGAGATCCCAATTAATCAATCATTAGTCTTAATGCCTGCAGTGTCCGGGTCCTGTTCAGAAAGTCCTTTCCTACACTAGGGCTATTCTCTTCATCTTCTTCTACCAGATTCATGATATTTGGTGCTGCTTTGGCCTTTGATCCATTTGGAGTTGAGTTTTGTGCAAGATGGGAAATACAGATCTAGTTTTAGTCTACTCTTACCTTCTATTAATTTGAGCTGTGACTGGGGGTGTAAATTCAACTTGTAAAAATTCATCAAGGTTCATATTTATTATGTGTGCCTTGTCCAGATGTATTTAGTTGTTCAATAAAACTTTAAACAAATGCCACTCACACAAGGAGTAGCTGTTATCACCTTTATGTTGACATAGATTATGACTTCAGACTTAGACTTCCATGTTCTTAAAGCATAGATAACAGTTCCTGTTTCACATCAAACGGCATAGAGGTTAGAGGTTGGAAACTTTTGAAATTGTTTTCAAAGGCTCCTCATACTTCTTTGTTATTTTAGGATTTTCATGTGGGGGCAGACATGTAAACATACAAGAAGCCTACAGAACTCCAAATAGATTGGACCAGAAAAGAAATTCCTCTGGTCACATAATAGTCAAAACACCAAATGCACTAAACAAAGAAAGAATATTAAAAGCAGTAAGGGACTGCTGTGTGTTAATGTACACGCATGTAGAAGCCATAAGGCAACCTTAGGTGTCCTTTTCAGGAACACTGTATACTTCTCAGTGGCCTAGAGTTCACCAGTCAGGCTAGCCTGACTGAGCAGTGGGATCCAGGGATCGTTCTGGCTATGGAGTTCCAAGTGCACATTATCACATCCAGCTTTTATGTGGGGTTGGAGAGCGGAGCTCAGATTTCCCACGGCAAGTTCTTGACATACTGAGGCATTCCCCAACCTGTCCTCAAACCTTATGTATGTATGTTAACCTTATCAAATTCAGATAAGATATAACAGAGCAAAAATTTGGACTAAGTTCCTACTGATTACATAGACCTTGATGTTTTTAATCTTTGTTAACCTTTATATTATATTGCTGACCTAATAAGCCATGCTTGATATAAAAAAAGAAAAGAAAAGAAAAGAAAAGAAAAGAAAAGAAAAGAAAAGAACAGAGTTGTATGATACAAATAAGACTACATGAGAAAGAAGAGAGTGGTCCCTGAGAGGCTGAGTTGGGGATGACTACACAGGTGTTTGTATTCCTACTTTGCAGGGTTCCATTCCAGCTCAGCTCTTTGTGTAAATCCCAGGAACCAGACCAGCTGGAATTGCTGCTTACCTCTTTCTAGGCCACGGGATCAGATGTATTTGCTGTGAGCAGAAACAAACCCTGTGGCATTTATCTGAGCCCCAGAACTTACCAAGTGTCTCATCAGTGTGGCTCTTGTTTGTAATTTGCATCTGTCGGTATTGAATTCTTCTGGGGCCTTAACCCATAAGACATTCCAAGGTGTGGCAGGAACTATCTTTTCAAGTACTCAAAGTGTGAGATTACGCAAAGGTCATGTCAATCATATTTCACAGGGGAGCATTAACTCTTTTAGTCATTAAAAAGACATTGGTCTTACATGTTCAGTTATATGGGTTTTGACAACTTTATGCATTCATACAATCACTTGGCAAAACAGGATAGAGACCATTCTCGTGAGCCCAGAGTCACATTGTGTAATTTTTTATCATATATCTAGCTTCCCCACCCCTAAATTGGCACAATGAAGATTTATTGATATTACAGCATTTGCCAGTAATCTGATTTTTTTCATTTCCAAGTAGTAATGGCATTTATTGATTTATTCTCCCCTTGTTATTCATTTAGGCCATTTCCAGTTTGGGGCTATTATGAATAAATATGCTGTGAGCATTTTTATAGGAACATCTCTCTGTGAACATGCATTTCTGTTGTTCTTGGGTAAATATCTAGAATGGGAACTACTGGGTCAGAGGGCAGCTGTATATTTACTGCCATGAGATGTTGCCAAACAATTCTCCAAAGGGTTGAGCTATTTTATATTTCCACCATCAACATTGCTTCTATGGTCCCAAAGGAGAATTTTTCACAAAGCCAATGATGATATCTTAGTTGAGAATATTTACCATGATGCCTAGGGTGGGAAAGATTTCTGTGGGAATCATTTAAACAGAGTTAAAAGCAGCACAGGCAAGAGAGTGGATTGGCACTCACCAAATACAGTTTAGAAGGAAGCCAGCCCAAGGGGACCACGTGGCCAATGGGCTTCATAGCTACAAGTGAAGGAGGAGGCCAGCCCATGGGGACCACGTGGCCAGTGGGCTCCATAGCTACAAGTCAAAGCTGTGTTCTTTGCGGATGAAGTTCACTCCACATGCCAAGCCCTCTGTCCATGCTCCAAGAAATCTGGGTAACTTATTGTTTTTGTTCAAGTTGTACTTCATTGAAATTCTTTTTGGAGTGTCTCTTTTGGTCACAAGTTCCCTTTCTTGTCCAGAAGCCAAGACAGTGGAGCTCAGCACAGCCTTTCAGTCCCTGCTGTGAACTTAACCTTGGATTCCTGCTGTTAAACTGGCCAACCTGATCAGCTTGGGTAGCGCTGCTTGGCTGCTACAAGTTGAGAACAAGTTGTTGTTTATCTTTGGTTTCTTCCCATAGACTACTCTTACCCAGGTTTTTTGATTTATTTGTGTGTGGGCTATTGTGTTCCGTGGAGGGCAAGGCCTTTGGCACGACTGTGAGATTATGTCATTTGAAACAAAACCTTATTCTCCAAGGCCTTTTAAAAAGGTGATCATAACAGAGGCCAGAAAGAGTGGGGAGTATTTCATTAATCTTAGCTTTCTTCAGTCATAGCTGATTCTGGTGTGTCTTCTATTTCACTCAATCCTGTTTGGAAAATATTTGCTAATGTAGATGGCCAGGATTCTTATTCCTCTGATCATATAGTCTGCCAAGTTCGTGTATTACACATTCTTAGCTTAACATCCACAGCCCAAAACAGATCGTGTCTTCTGATGCTGTAAAAAGAAAACGTCCCTGTTGCCTAGCTTGCCATCAAATGAGGCAAATTCCTCTGAGGTGAGACAGCAGAGATGGGGTCAAGGATATTGGGTGGAAGAAAACAACAGGTGTCTCTCCTAGAACACATGTGCTGGTTTTTCAGTACGCCTGGAACATTACTGGGTACCATTCACCGTCTCTCATTAGCACAGGGCCCTACCTGTGCTTGTCATCAGCTTCCAGGTAAGGTGACTGCGCCACGATTACTTCTTTCAACCCAACTCCATGTCCTACCTGAGTGTTGTTCAGCTCTTGTCTGTTTACGAGCATGCATTCATGTGTGTGTGTGTGTTTGTGTGTGCTTGATACCTTAATTCCTGGATTCTAAACCCCATAAAAGCCAAGACAGTTTATGTACAGAATGATCTTAGGGCTTGTGCTGCCTCTACTAACGTTCTCTTTTAGTCAGTAAGTGAATATCTATCTGGCTGAACATTAGACTCAATTGTTTAAAAAAAAATCTCAGTTCAGAGATGATACATGGCCCAGCAGGACCATTAGGGTGTAATGAAATCTTTGCTAAATTATTTGGGACAGAGGCAAACATTTTTTTTTATGGGCTGAAATAATTGGGGATGGAGTTTCTGTAGTTGATTTGCTCCCATGTAGAAACTGAGGCTGAAACTAAGCAGAAAAAGCCAGAGTTTGGAGATGAAGACAATCCACAGCTAACAATATATTCTGAACCCCCGACACCTAAATTTTACACTATCCTTGTGCTTCCGGCTATACAGACCAAGAAATTCCACAACTACTTGTGTCTTTATCACCCACAAAGACATTAATATATTACAATTAAAATATTAATTAAAACAGTCCATAACAATGCATTCATACTTGATAGTATTCCCATACTCTTTCTTGAGAACAAGAAAACCTTGAAGCACAGAGATTTCTTAGGAAATTTACTTAGGGTAACATGAGATTGGCTGCTGGGAAACTAAACTAGAAGAGCTGGAGAAATGGCTCAATGGTCAAAGGCACTGATGCTCTTGGAGAGGACCCACGCTTGGTTCCTAACATCCACATGGTGGCTTACTACCATCTGCAACTCCAGTTCCGAGAGATCTAATGTCTTTTTAATTTTCTTCAATGTGGGGTTCAGGCTCCTACATGGTAGATGTACAAGAAATCAGAAACTCATAATTAAAATCAAACCCACTAGACTTCCACATTGATTACCAGGGCTTGTTGCACATCTGTGATGGTTTGTATGTGCTTGGCCCAGGGAGTGGCAATATTGGGAGGTGTGGCCTTGGTGGAAGAAGTGTGTCATTGTGGGTATGGGCTTTAAGACCCTTCTCCTAGCTGCCTGGAAGCAAGTCACTCAGCTGCCTTTGGAACAAGAGGTGGAATTCTCAGCTCCTCAGCCCCATGCCTGCCTGGATGCTGCCATGCTCCCACCTTGATGATAATGGACTGAACCTCTGAACCTGTAAGCCAGCCCCAATTAAATATTGTCTTTTTATAAGAGTAGCATTGGTCATGGTGCCTTGTCTGTTCATAGCTGTAAAACCCTAAGACACCATCTTGTCTGTGTTTCACCTGACTCTGTTCTTCTTCAAGTTTCAGGAGTAGACACCTCCTCTCATCTATAGGACAGATAAGATTACACTACTGTGATATCTGTCATACCTTGTCAGCTAGCAGAATTTTCCAGAATTTCCCTAAGAGGTTTTTTGGTGTTTTTTGTTTTTGTTTTGATTATTTGGTTTTTGTTTGTTTGTTTGTTTGTTTGTTTAATGTTGAAGATTGGACTTGGAGCTTTGGATGTAGTGGGTCTAATGGCAGAATTGTGTTAGTTTGTTTTCCATTATCATACTGAATACCTGAGTCAGGCTGATTTTTAAAAGGCTGATTTAGTTCTCAGAGTCTCTGAGCATTCAGTGCCACATTCAGTGTGACTCTGTGAAGGCCACAGGCAGTGCTGTGGGTGTGACAGGAAGAGGGCACACATTCAGGAAGCGAGAGAGTTGTTCCAGGGGTCTGACTCGCTCTTAAAACAACTTTGTCTCTGGATAAGTCAACGTCCCATGACGCAACCTCACTGTCCTAAGGACCTTCCACTAGGTCCTACCTCTTAAGGTCTCCACTTCCCCTACAACACAGTCACCGTAAGTCCCAAGCCTGAGACTCATACACTTTTTGGGAACACACCCAAGCCATATCCAAACCTCAGGGAATTGGGTGTTCTAGTTGCCGTTAACATAGCTCAAATTTCTCCCAACTGTCTGAATTCACCATCTCAGTATCTGTCAAATGCTGCTGGAAATCTACTCCCAAGGGGGGGAAAAAACCTTTCAAGTCTTAGCATAAGATTTCTAACTGTTACCTTATTTAAAATAATATGCCTGTCTCTAAATTAGGCCTAAGCAATCACTTGCTTTTCTGACGGCCGTCCTCACAGAGACAAACTCAAGGAGAAAGTTCTACAGGATAGTCTGAAGGGCAGAAGAATTACTTATCAGAATAATTTAGTTGACAGCAATGATTTTCAGTCCCAAGATGTTTTTTAGACTTTTATTTTAAAGTTTAAAAGATTTACTGTCACTAACAACAACAACAACAACAAAATGATTTTAGCTTGTGCCTTGACTAGTGTAGCCAGCCTTTACTTTCTATTTGCTAAAATGATGACTGTCCCTACATCCAGGGAGCCAACAGTGCCCAACTGGATAATATGTGCCCAATAGTTGATAAGATGACAAACAGTGATAATAATTTAGAAATGTGTGAATAACTGGTACTTACAGGAATTTAAACAAGTTATCAGGTTGTGATGATTCTTCTTAGCAACCCTATCTTTTAAAACAGGAAAGAAACTAGATGATAGATATTAAAAAATTCCTCTCAAAAAAAAATTCCTCTCATACATGAAATCCCATGAATCATGACTCTAATCTTATACCATATAGGTATGAACATGGAGAAGAACACTCAATAAAAATCAAAAAGAAAAAAAAAAGTTTTCCACATGGTCTTTTTTTTTTTTTTACATATTCCTGTAAAATTATATTAGTAGAATCAAAGTTTCTATAGCATTCAGCAAAAAATACCTACAAACCTAAATGTTTACCATAAGCAAGCCACTTCTCTGTCAGTCTCTAGATCTATAAAATGAGATATTAAATAATGACTAAGGAAGTGTCTAACTGTAGAGTCCTCACTGAGGGAGCC
>JADRCD010225217.1:0-21193 GCA_019843815.1 Montemys delectorum | reverse complement strand
AACAGTTAACCATCTGAGCCTTCTTCCCTACCTCACTATTATCATTTGATTTTTTATGTGTTTCTTTATTTGTTTAGTATATTTACACATTAAGCATATAGTTCCAGTCTTTGTGACTATAAGTTAAAGTTAAAACATAATAATGACCTTGATTGCCTTGCCTTAACTAAATAACATCAATTTCTGGAATAGAATTAATGAGGACTAAGTCTATGTGTAACTCATGTATGAAATACACTTTTGAGAGGCTATAGTGTCCTGATGACAGTCAAGGCTAGCATAATAGTGAAGTTCCTCAGTGTAACGAAGGGAAGGACAAATGAAATGATATCAGGGCAATTTAACACCAAAGCAAGAGGACTGCTGAAGAATATTCCAGAGAACAGAAAGAACAGTGCCTTGAAGCCCAAGACAGAAGGTGATTCAAGAGGCATCTATGTGTGTCTTGTGTCTGAACAAGCATATAGTGAATTTCAAGCAATGTATATGCCAGTGTGTATATGTGTTTACATACATATATCTAACATAAATATATGTAATAACATAGACATATATAATACAGAATACTATATATTTTTAATTAATTTATTGATTTGAGACAGGGTTTCTCTGTGTAACCTTGGCTTCCCTGGAACTCACTCAGTAGATCAGGCTGGCCTTAAACTCAGAGATCCAACTGCCTCTGCCTATCACATGCTAGAATTAAAGTCATATGCCACATCCACTTAACTCATAATGTATAGTAAACATATGCATATATATGTAATTACATTGTACATAATACATATTAAAATATAGTTCAAATCTTGATCTTTATTAATTTATGTGTTATTTTTATCCTCTTTTGTTTTTTGACTTTTTTCTATTTCTTTTTTAGTTATTAGATCTTTCCCTTATTTACATTTCAAATGTTATCCGCTTCCTCATTTCCCCTCTGAAAACCCCCCTATCCCATTACTCCTACCTCTTGCTCACTAAACCACCATTTCTGCTTCCCTGTCCTGGCATTCCCCTACACTGGGGCATCAATCCTTCACAGGACCAAGGGCCTCTCCTCTCATTGATGTTCCACAAAGCTATCTTCTGCTACGTATGGGGCTGGAGCCATGAGTCCCTCCATGTGTACTCTTTGGTTGGTGGTTGAGTCCCTGGGAGCTCTGAGGGTACTAGTTAGTTCATATTGTTGTTGGTCCTAAGGGGCTGCAAACCCCTTCAGCTCCTTGGGCACTTTCTCTAGCTCCTTCCTTGGGGACGCTGTGCTCAGTCCAATTATCCTCCTCTTTTGAATCAACTTTGTGTATACACTACGGCTACTGAGAACCTTTCATGCACACTTAAATGTTTTTCATTACACTTGGAACCACCATGTACTTTATTAGAAGTAGCCATCTAACTTTTCTTATACAACTGCCCAGTTTGAAACTAGGAAGGACATACATTTGTGCATGTTCAGTGTGTGCATTTGTGTGTGGCTGGTAGGGAACAGGGATGTGCATACTCTCAGAATTAAGAGTTTGAAACAATGAAACTGTTTCACGTGCTCTATGTAGGTCTACATAAGAAAGCCCAGAAAACAGAGAGAGCAGAGGACATAAATGTACTGATTAGAAGATCTTAATGTCGCCAGGAATGACCGACCCACAGAGTGAATAATTTGTTTCCCTAGGAACATATGGAATCCACTGACTTCAGGAAATATTTTCAGAGTGCACACATATTTCTTCAAGACATTAACATCCCAGGGGAGGAGGAGGGGTAGAAACATGACAAGGAGTAATTTAAAGTGGCAGGCACCACGGCTTTCCTTTCCTGCATTGGAAACTTGATATTTGATACAAATGTAGATGATTTTCTTATGATTACTCTAAAGTTGATACTGTTCTTTCCAAAATCCTCTAAGATTTATTTTTTCCTCCTTTGTGGAATTTTGTTGGTTTTGAATGGTTTGGGTTGTGGGTACAGAGAAATCAAAACATTGCACATTGTTTCATATAATGCTACCAAAAAAAAAAAAAAGAACAAAAAAAAAAAAAGCAAACTCTAGGACTCTGATTCACAAAGAATATTGCCTATTAGTTACGGTATGGTTCAGTGGGAAAATGGAGTCCAAAATTAAATTATATTTCACTAGACTGTAACACAATCAAACCTTGATTTTCGTGCACTGGTTATATTATTTCCCCTTTCAATTATAATCTTTCAGCATCTCTCAGAATATTATAACACCTCAGGAGACTTGCATGCTGGACTTTGATGCATGGATTCAAGGTACATTTTGCCACTAATAGGAGATGTGCCTTTCTGAAAGTCACCAAAATTCTTTGGATTTGAGCTTCTTCACCTAGAAAGGAGAACCACTGCTTCCCACCCTAGGAAAACACTGAGGGTTCCATCATATCACAGGATGATTAAATAGACTTCTCCTTCCTATATCTTTGGTCGGTTTTAAAACTGTCAACTATTGCTGAGCATCTCCAGGATTCTCTGCAAATGCTTGAATGATGTCATCCACAGGGAGCTAACCTTGTAAAAGGATACTTAGTAAACTTCATATAAGTCAAAGTTCAAAGGCTTATATGATTATGATTTTCTATTGAAATTGATTAGTGTTATCCTATAGGAAGGCTCCTCAGCTTAAAAATACAGACTTCATTTAAGGATATACAATTTTATAATGATGGACTTTTTCACAATGACTCATAATAAGAAAAATATATTAACTTGCAACCACACATTTTAAACATGTCTATCTCTCTATCCATCAATCATCTATCTTCTACTGCCATCTATTTATCTACCATCTATCTATTTATCTATCTATATATTTATCATATATATAAAAGACACATAGGTTTGCATATGTCAAACAATTATTTCATAAAATTAAACATGCATTTCTGTATGTGGAATACTTTGTTTTTTTCTAGCCTTGTTTGGTTTTGTTTGTCATTTATAAATTCTTGTTATGATTTAATAACTTGATTTCAAGATGCATTAATTCATTAATAAATATACAAATGATGCTGCCTCATAGCTATAAAACGTTCATGTCAGTCACACAGCAGAGTAGCATGGTATTCTTCTGATTGTGTCAGCTCAGATTTAAAAACTTCTGCTGATCACCTGTTGAAAATTCCACCAACTCATCTGAACTAATCAGTATTTAAACTCTGTTTCAAATTTAGACAAAACTTAACGCACTTATTTTTTTTATGACTTCTTATACGATTTACAAGAAATAAATACTTGGCTACTTCAGACTTAGGATGATTTTTATCTGAAAAATGTATAATCTGTCCTGCTTATACATGACTCTGGGGCCATCCACCGGAGTCTGGGCAACCACCAAGTAAAGTCATTGTTTTCCCTCCTCCCTTAAGCTGCTAGCAATCGTCTGCAGCTAGAAAGCGATCTTCATGAGCCCCTCTGTGACCTAGGGTGGGATGGTGGGGTGTTAACGAGCTTTATGTGGTGGGGATCTTAGGCAGGTAATCACAGCTTCAGCGTGTTGGTGTGTACAATATCTTCGTTACGTCTGGAAGACGGCATTTCTCAGCACTGTTCTTTATCCTATGGGGCTTAAATTCTCTCTGTGTCATCTTCCATCGTGTTCTATGAGACTTGAGGGGCTTGACACAGGCTTTCCGCTAATGGCTGAGTGTTTAGCAGTAACGTATGCTAAACATTTTGACCAACTATATGTTTCTAATTAACCACTATCTACTAAAATTAAAATTTTCTGACCAAGGTTGAAAGGAGCCCAAATGTGCGGCTATAAACACACATGCTTAGAAAGTAGTTTGACAACATGACCATTTATCAATATAACAGTGGTAGGTTTCCCTAAGACCTATGGCCGGTGCAGCTAAGGCTTTTGACCAAATTTACAGTATCAGGCGTGTATTCGCACACCCCTCCCACATTGCCCTTTGAACAGGTCTTAGATCCAATCAGAAAGTGGTTGGTTACCTCACAACTGTCATGCCACTATAGAACCAGTTGACACAACTTGCCTGGCATGTTGATATTATAGCATTCAGAGTCCAGTATTGGATAAGACCACTCGTTGCTTTCTTCCCCTACAGCTTGCGTAACACCTTCCAGTGCTATAAACTACCCAGAAGGGAGGAAACCTCACCAATTAGTTGGACTAATTTCTCTATAAACTACCCAGAAGGGAGGAAACCTCACCAATTAGTTGGACTAATTTCTCTATAAACTACCCAGAAGGGAGGAAACCTCACCAATTAGTTGGACTAATTTCTCTATATACTGAAACCAAAATATGTGGTGTCTTTAGCATATGAAAGATTTAGACATGGATATTTAATCCTGTAATTCACATACTAAGAGACAGAAAATTGTGCCAGAACACCTTCAAAGTGAGGGAGGGAAATGAAGCTTTCAGTTACTAAAGAGCAATCTGCCAAGTGAACAGAATCCAAAGGCAAAGCTCAATAAGCTGTCACTTTGCTGACTATAACAACAATAATTATTGTTATACAGTATATAACAATTAACTTAGCAATAAAGTTCTAAAATAGTAAAAAAAAAAGTATTAAATTATTTAAAAAAGAAAACAATAAAACTAATAAAACTAAGTCATACTTTTCCATCCAAGAGCTACTGAAAGTTCTGTGTCAGTAGAGGAGGAAACATGGTTAGGCAGAGTTAATATATCACAACAAACCTGTCTCTTTTCACATTTGATTTAAGGTGCTACTATTTAAAATGTTGATTTCTCAGATTCTACTATTGCCCCCAAATTCTTCACTGTAGAAGGACCAAAGGGTTCCACTCCAAACTGAGGAACGTTTGACAGCTGGTGATGAGTGGAGAATACTCATCGTTCTTCTTTGGGACTGTGGCCATTGGAAGGTTGTTCACGCTCCCTTGGATGGCTCCATACTCACGCAGGCACAAGTAGCACTAATTTGATGCAATGAGATATAACTTCATTTAAAATGAATGGGAGAGGGATATTTTGGGTTGGAACTTGGGGAGAAAATGGGATTGGATATGATTCAGATATATATATTTTGTAAAGTGAGTACACATGCACATACACATAAAATTATCAAAGGATGATTAATATATATTTATACATATACATGTGTATATACATATACGTGTCTATGTGTACATACATGTATATATATGTGTATATGTATATAAAAATACACATATGCACACATTTATCCATATACATATATGTGTACATATATGCATATATATCACATATACACCTTTATCTCTTTCTATCTGTCTCTTATAAATTTTCAGGACCTTCACCTGGTTAGCTTCACACAACTCAATGCTGCTCCACTGGTAGAGTGGTCTCCTGACACACGCAAAGCCATAGACTTAAATTTTAACACCTACAGACTGGGTGTAATAACTATGAAACTGGCATTCAAGAGGTGGAGGCAGGAGGATTAGAAGTTCATTTTGTGGTCATGTTTGACTACATCATGAGTTCAGAGTTAGCTTGGGACACATAAGAACTATTAAAAAGAAAAAAGAAGAACATTCACTGGATAAAAATATCTTTCTTTATTACATTGTGCTGCATAGCCTGTGGCATTTTATGTAATGAAATATTTTCTCTCATGATTTACAATTGAATCATCTCTAGTTACCCTGAAGCCAGCGGTAATTCTCCTTGTTTACAAATTTGATTTGAGGGTATTTTATATTAAAGAATACAGCCACTCTGGTTATTATTCTTTCCTTTCCTTTTTAATATTTGCATCACTCCTTGGTGTGATGACAACAGTATATGACTCATTATGTTCCATGTAGCTGCTCTTTCCAGATCAGTTAAATTTGCTCACATAATCCGTATGGACCTGAACACCACTGCACCATCAGTCAACAGGGTATCTATCTCCTCAATCAATACTTTATCTTATTTGGTTTTTTATTACCCTACAATATTTTTAAATTTATGTAGATCTGTCATTATTTTGGAGCTTGGTCATATAATCTCCATCTTTGGGAGTGAGATGCAGGCTGCGGTTCAGATTTATGTACTTGGAGAAAGATGCTTGAAGTCATTGCATATGTGTCATGAGCACAAAGAATTGAATTTTTCAGAAAAAGTGCATAATGCCAGGAAGAAAATTTCTCTTAAAAGACTGAAAACTCTCCTAAAGTTTTTCTTTCTATTTCTTTTGTTATTTTAGGAAAGGGAATATTTATTTCTTATGTTGCCCAGTTGTAGGCAGTACAATAAGAGAACCAGGTAGAGCTCAACAGACCAAGTACAAGCACTTCAAAAAAAGGACCCTGGTCAGAAATATTAACAGAATTGTCATTAAATGTTTGTTTTAAGTTTGCTTCATGTGAAGAGTATAAGATCTTTCATAGAAAAAAATGTGAAAATTTAAAAACATACAACACCATGTAATATAATTCCATGAATTTCTACCATATGTAGCACTAAAGTCCTACTTAGCACTGAAGATTTCTTTCCTTTTGTAATTTACATAGTTTATTTAGACTTAACCATAAAATAAATGTATGTTCTCAAACTCAGTAGGATTTCTCCAACATAATATTTTGATTGAATTTTGGTTTTACATTTTTTTTCCAGGAGTTTCACATCATGCACTGATCACACTTATGTCCCAGTCTTCCCAGGTCTATCCGTACCCTTGTAATATCTCCTACTCTACCTCCAGAGAAAAAGAGAAGAAGAGAAAGAAGAAGGAGTTAAAGAAAGAGGAGGAGCAGGAGGAGGAAGAGGAGGAGGAGAAGGAGGACGAAGAGGAGGAAGAAGAAAAAGAAGGAAGAGGAGGAGAAGAAGAGGAGGAGGAGAAAGAGGAGGAGGAAGGAGAAACTGCAAGTCCAATTTGTGTTTCTATATTCTATATTCATTGGAGAGCATTGTCAAATTTCCAGTGGCCAGCCTCTTAAAAAACAGAATTCTTCCCCATCCACTCCCACTTAGAAGCCATCAACTGTGCAGAGCTATACTTCACCATCCTTGTCATGATTTTAAGACGGTTTCCTGTCTAGGCTATTACATTTTAGGGAGGGAGGTGGGATGTGGGTAGACATTATCATAGAAGCCTTCTATTTCCCTCTTTCTCAACCATGAGTCTGTACTCATCGATACCACTGCAAAGGTAGCTTTCTTGACCGTTACAGTCAATAGGAGCATGAATTCTGGACTTCCATATGGTTTGTGGTGGCAGCAGGGACTATGGACATTTATATTTGCCATGAACCTTGGCATGGCTGACCTCCATTGGTGCAATTAGTTAGCACAGGATATAGATATAAACACACACATTAAAAACACACTCCCCAAAGTGTCCTCTATATATCATTGTACCAAACTCTAGAGATATGTTAGAATACATCTAAAGATACATAAAAAGTTGTATGTATCTAAAGATACATTTAAAGATGTAGTGTGTGTGTGTGTGTGTGTGTGTGTGTGTGTGTGTGTGTGTGTACAGAAGGATGCCTTAAAGTAAGAGTTACAGGCCAAGAAAATCATACTGGAGTTGTACCTATTAGAACCTAGAGAGCAACTGGCTGGTTTTTGTGGAGCTGGTATTGGTGCTGTTGTAAGTATATTCTGGGAGAATCATGGGAAGACTTGTGTACAATGACAGAACAATAGGAAGGTATTGTGAATGTCTCCTAGGGTTCTAAAACATCTTTAGAGTTTGGCCAATGATGTATAAAGGATACTTTGTTCTAAGTTATGATTATCATTTGAGAAAGTGACTTTGCCTTAAACCAAGTGTATGGAAATACATCATCTTTCCTGAGTGTGGGCAACAAGTCAAGGCATTCCTATAGTCTGAGCTGTTACTGAGACATAATATCTCCATGAGGCATGTGTCAAGTACATAACACACTGAACCATTTACTGGTATTATTAATTTAGTGCTATTATTATATTTAGATAACTTTCAATGGACAGTGAATGAGAAGTGTTTGTGCTATTGTGCTAAATTTCAAATAATAGTGGCTTCACCAGAGATTGGCAAAATTGCAAAACAAAAAGGCAGATTTACTCATTGTCAGAGCAGGAGGGCTCACCTAGTAGAACTGGAACAAATAACTCAGCTTGGGCATCTCATTCATTCATATTTTATCAGCTCCTATAGCAGAAGTTCATTCAGCATGCACTATCCTATCAGCTGCTACAAATGTCCACTTTGCACAATAGAACACAGATGAGAAAGGTTCCAAACTATTTATGTAAATATTATTAATAATCCATATTTCATTTAAGCATCGTTGTGAAGGTTTTTGTGTAACTAGACACCTGAGCACTGTTTGAGTCTTCACAGTAATTAGGACTAAATTTTAAAAATTTTTTTATTAGATATTTTCTTTATTTACATTTCAAATGATATCCCCTTTCCTGATTTCCCCTTCGAAAAAAAATCTCTATTCCCTCCCTCCTCCTCCTGCTCACCAACCCACCCTCTTCCATTTCCTAGCCCTAGCATTTCCCTACACTGGGGCATAGAACATTCGCAGGACCAAGGCCCTCTCCTCCCATTGATGACCAACTAGGCCATCCTCTGCTACATATGCAGCTGGAGCCATGAGTCCCACCATGTGTACTCTTAGGTTGGTGGTTTATTCCCTGGAAGCTCTGAGGGTACTGATCAGTTTATATTGTTGTTTGTCCTATGGGGCTGCAAACCCCTTCAGTGCCTTGCGTCCTTTCTCTAGCTCCTTCATTGAGGACCCTGTGCTCAGTCCAATGGATGGCTGTGCGCCACTACTTCTGTATTAATTGGACTCTGGCAGAGCCTTTCAGAAGACAGCTATATCAGGCTCCTGTCAGTCAGCACTTGCTGGCATCCACAGTAGTGTCTGGGTTTGGTGATTGTATATAAGAAGGATTCCCAGGTGGGGCAGTCTCTGGATTGTCCTTCCCTCAGTCTCTGTTCTATACTTTGTCTCTGCAACTCCTTCCATTGGTATTTTGTTCCACCATCTAAGAAGGATTGAAATATCCACATTTTGGTCTACCTTCTTGAGTTTCTTGTGGTTTGTGGAGTGTATCTTGGGTATTCCTAGCTTCTGGGCTTATATCCATTTTTCAGTGAGTGCATACTATGTGTGTTTGTTTGTGATTGGGTTATCTCACTCAGGATGATATTCACCAGATCCATCCATTTCCCTAATAATTTCATACATTCATTCTTTTTAATACCTGAGTAGTACTATATTGTGTAAATGTACCCCATTTTTATGTATCCATTCCTCTGTTGAGGGACATCTGGGTTGTTTCCAGCTTCTGGCTATTATAAATAAGGCTGCTATGAGCATAGTGGAGCATGTGTCCTTATTCCATGTTAGAGCATCTTTTGGGTATATGCCAAGGAGTGGTATAGCTGGGTCCTCTGGTAGTACTATGCTCAATTTTTTGAGGAAACGCCAGACTGGTTTGTACAGTGGTTGTACCAGCTTGCAATCCCAATAGAAGTGAAGGAGTGTTCCTCTTTCTCCACAACCTCATCAGCATCTGCTGTCACCTGAGTTTTTGATCTTAGCCATTCTGACTGGTGTGAGCAAGAATCTCAGGGTCGTTTTGATTTGCATTCCCCTGTTGACTAAGGATGTTGAACATTTCTTTAGGTGCTTCTCAGACATTTGGTATTCCTCAGTTGAGAACTCTCTGTTTAGCTCTGTACGCCATTTTTAATAGGCTTATTTGGATCTCTGGAGTCTAACTCTTGTGTTGTTTGTATGTATTGGATGTTAGCCCTCCATTAGATGTAGGATTGGTAAAGATCTTTTCCCAGTCTGTTGGTTGCTGTTTTTCCTATTTACAGTGTCCTTTGCCTTACAGAAGCTTTGCAATTTTATGAGGTCCCATTTGTCAATTCTTGAACTTAGAGCATAAGCTATTGGTGTTCTGTTTAGGAAAATTTCCCCTGTGCCCATGTGCTCAAAGCTCTTCTCCACTTTCTTTTCTATTAGTTTCAGTGTATCTGGTTTTATATGGAGGTCCTTGATTCACTTGGACTTGAGCTTTGTACAAAGAGATAGAAATGGATCAATTTGTATTATTCTGCATTGTTGGGAGCCAAGGCATGGCCACCAACCCCCTGCCCCTCAACTAGCCTGAGAACTGCCTGACATTCACCTTGGCTAAAAACATCCTGTGCCTGTTTACCAAGAGGCAGTATACCAAGAGGAAATGTTCTGGACCCCCTGCCAGCATCCACCAGATGGACAACCCTGGAGTGAACCCATTGTTCCCCACCCTTCCCTTCCCCCCACCCCCCACCGCTTTTGTAAAGTATATATTGAGCAGCTTACTCTAAGTAAAGCAGACCTTGACAAACCTTGCAGGGTCTCCTCCTCTCTCTCACCCATTCTTCCCCACAGGCATGGTGCCCCTCGACTCCCCAAATAACTAAGCCCCACAGGCCAGGATACTGCATGCTAACTGCCAGGTGAGCATCACCATTTGTTGAAAATGCTGTCTTTTTTCCACTGGATGGTTTTAGCTCCTTTGTCAAAGATCAAGTGACCACAGGTGTTTGAATTCATCTTCAGTTCTATTCCATTGATCCATCTGAATGTCACTATAACAATAAGATGCAGTTTTTATCACAATTGCTCTGTAGTACAGCTTAAGGTCAGGGATGGTGATTCCACCAGAAGTTCTTTTATTGTTGAGAACAGTTTTCGATATTGCAGCAGGTTTTTTGTTATTCCAAATGAATTTGCAAATTGCTCTTTCAAAGTCTGTGAAGAATTGAGTTAGAATTTTGATGAGGATTGCTTTGAATCTGTACATTGCTTTTGGCAAGATGGCCATTTTTACTATATTTATCCTGCCAATCCATGAGCATGGGAGATCTTTCCATCTTCTGAGATCTTCTTTGGCTTCTTTCTTCAGAGACTTGAAGTTCTTGTCATACTGATTTTCACTTGCTTAGTTAGAGTCACTCCAAGGTATTTTAAATTATTTGTGACTATTGTGAAGGGTGTTGTTTCCCTAATTTCTTTCTCAGCCTATTTATCCTTTGTGTAGAGGAAGTCGACTGACTTGCGTGCGTTAATTTTATATCCAGCTACTTTGCTGAAGAGTTCTCTGGTGGAATTTTTTGGGGTCCCATAAGTATACTATCATATCATCAGCAAATAGTGATAATTTGACTTCTTCCTTTCCAATTTGGATCTCTTTGATCTCCTTTTGTTGTCTATTTGCTCTGGCTAGGACATCAAGTACAATACTGAATAGGTAGGGAGAGAGTGTGCAGCCTTGCCTAGTCCCTGATTTTAGTGGGATTGCTTCAAGTTTCTCTCCATTTAGTTTGATGTTGGCCACTGGTTTGCTGTATATTGCTTTTACTATGTTTAGGTATGGGCTTTGAATTCCTGATCTTTCCAAGACGTTTATCATGAAGGGATGTTGGATTTTGTCAAATCCTTTCTCAGCATCTAATGAGAGGATCATATGGTTTTTTCTTTGAATTTGTTTATATACTGGATTATGTTGATGGATTTCCATATACCGAACCATCCCTGCATCCCTCAGATGAAGGCTACTTGATCAGGTTGGATGACCATTTTGATGTGTTCTTGGATTCGGTTTGCAAGACTTTTATTGAGAATTTTTACATCAATATTCATAAGGGAAATTGATCTAAAGTTTACTTTCTTTGCTAGGTCTTTGTGAGGCTTTGGTATCTGAGTAATTTGGCTTCATAGAATGAGTTGGGTAGTGTTCCTTCTGTTTCTATTTTATGGAATAGTTTGAGGAGTATTGGTATTAGGTCTTCTTTGAAGGTCTGATAAAACTCTGCACTAAACCCACCTGTTCTTGGGCTTTTTTTTGGTTGGGAGACTATGAATGGCTGTTTCTATTTCTTTAGGGGATATGGGACTGTTTAGATGGTTTATCTGATTTTGATTTAACTTTGGTACCTGGTATCTGTCTAGAAAATTGTCCATTTCATCCAGGTTTTCCAATTTTGTTGAGTATAGTCTTTTGTAGTAGGCTCTCACGATTTTCTGGATTTCTTCAGTGTCTGTTGTTATGTCTCCCTTTTCATGTCTGATTTTGTTAATTAGGATACTGTCTCTGTGCCCTCTGGTTAGTCTGGCTAAGGGCTTGACTATTTTGTTGATTTTTATCAAAGAACCAGCTCCTGATTTGGTTGATTCTTTGTATAGTTGTTTTTGTTTCCACTTGGTTGATTTCAGCCCTGAGTTTGATTATTTCCTGCTGCCTACTCCTCTTGGGTGAATTTGCTTCTTTTTGTTCTAGAGCTTTCAGATGTGCTGTCAAACTTCTAGTGTGTGCTATTTACAGTTTCTTTTTGGAGACACTCAGAGCTATGAGTTTTACTCTTAGGACAGCTTTCACCGTGTCCCATAAAATTGGGTATGTTGTGGCTTCATTTTCATTAATCTCTAAAAAGTCTTTAATTTCTTTCTTTATTTCTTCCTTGACCAAGTTATCATTGAGTAGAATGTTGTTTAGCTTCCAAGTTTATGTGGGGTTTCTATTGTTTATGTTGTTATTGAGGACCAGCCTTAGTCCATGGTGATCTGATAGAATGCAAGGAATTATTTCAATCTTCTTGTATTCTGTGGAGGCCTGTTTTATGACCAATTATATGGTCAGTTTTGGAGAAGGTACCATGAGGTGCTGAGAAGGTATATTCTTTTGCTTTAGCATAAAATGTTCTATAGATATCTGTTAAATCCATTTGTTTCATAACTTTTATTAGTTTCACTGTTTAGTTTGTGTTTCTATGAGCTGTCCATTGCAGAAAGTGGGGTGTTGAAGTCTCCCACTATTATTGTGTGCAGCGCAATGTGTGCTCTGAGCTTTAGTAAAGTTTCTTTTATGAATGTAGATACCCTTGCATTTGGAGCATAGAGTTTCAGAATTGAGTTCAACTTGGTAGATTTTACCTTTGATGAGTATGAAGTGTCCCTTCTTATCTTTTCTGATCACTTTAAATTGAAAGTCAATTTTATTTGATATTAGAATGGCTACTCCAGCTTGTTTCTCAGGATGATTTGCTTAGAAATTTGTTTCCCAGTCTTTTACTCTGAGATAGTGTCTGTCTTTGTCACTGAGGTGAGTTTCCTGCTTGGACAAAATGTTGTATCCTGTTTACATACCCAGTCTGTTAATCTAAGTCTTTTATTGGGGAATTAAGACCATTGATATTAATAGATGTTAAGGAAAAGTAATTGTTGCTTCCTGTTAGTTTTGTAGTTAGAGCTGGAATTCTGTTCATGTGGCTATCTTCTTTTAGTTTTGGTGAAAGATTATTTTCTCGCTTTTTCTAGGATGTAGTTTCCCTTCTTGTATTGGAGTTTTCCATTTATCATCATTTGAAAGGCTGGATTTGTGGAATGATATTGTGTAAATTTGGTTTTGTTAAGGAATACCTTGGTTTCTCCTTCTGTGGTAATTGAGAGTTTTGCTGGGTCTAATAGCCTTGGCTGGCATTTGTGTTCTCTTAGGGTTTGTATGACATCAGCCCAGGATCTTCTGGCTTTCATAGAAATTTGGTATAATTCTGATAGGTCTGCCTTTATATGTTACTTGACCTTTTTCCCTCACTGCTTTTAATATTCTTTCTTTGTTTTGTGCATTTAGTGTTTTTATTATTATGTGGCGGGAGGAATTTCTTTTCTGGTCCAAACTATTTGGAGTTCTGTAGGCTTCTTCTTTGTTTCTGGGCATCTCTTTCTTTAGGTTAGGGAAGTTTTCTTCTATAATTTTGCTGAAGATATTTACTGTCCTTTTAGGTTGGAAATTTTCATTCTCTTCTATACATATTACCTTAGGTTTGGTCTTCTCATTGTGTCCTGGATTTCCTGGATGTTTTGGGTTAGGATCTTTTTTGCATTTTGCGTTTTCTTTGACTGTTGTGTCAATGTTTTATATGGTGTCTTCTACACCTGAGATTCTCTCTTCTATCTCTTGTATTCTGTTGGAATGCTTGCATCTATGGCTCCTCACTTCTTTCCTAGGTTTTCTATCTTTAGAGTTGTCTCTCTTTGTGAATTCTTAAATGTTTCTACTTCCATTTTTAGATCCTGGATGGTTTTGTTTGATTCCTTCACCTGTTTGGCTTTATTTTCCTGTAATTCTTTGAGGAATTTTTGTATTTTCTCTTTAAGGGCTTCTGCTTGCTTACTCATGGTCTCTTGAAATTCTTAAAGGATTTTTCTGTTTACTCTTTAAGGGGTTGTACCTGTTTACCTGTGTTCTCCTGTATTTCTTTAAGGGAGTTGTTTATGTTCTTCTTACATTCCTCTATAAGCATCATGAGATATAGATCTGAATCTTGCCACTCTAGTGTGTTGGGGTATCCAGGACTTGCTGTGGTGGGAGTACTGGGTTCTGATGGTGCCAATTAGTCTTGGTTTCTGTTGGTAAGATTCCTGCATTTGCCTTACGACATCTCATAATATCTGGTGTTAAATGTTCTTGCTATCTCTGGCTGGAGCTTGTTCCTCCTGTGTGTCAGTAAGCCTGTGCCAGCACTCCTGAGAGATCAGCTCTCTCATGGTAAGACCTGTGCACAGAGGGCTGCTTATCAGCCATCCCTCCTGGGTGCAGATGGATGCAGGAAGGACCCTATCCCAGCTTCTCTGCCACTTCTGTGGCCTGTGCCTCCTGACTGGTTCCACCTTAGAAAGTCACTGGAGAGAAAATGTCTATCTCACCTGAGTCCAGGCAAGACTCTCCCTGGAGACAAGCTCCCTGCTTGCTGGAATGGTACACAGAGGGCTGTGGAAGATTCCCACCTCCTGGGTGTAGATGGAGGCAGGAAGGACTCTGTCCCAGCTGCTCTGCCACTTCTTCGGCCTGTGCCTTCTGACACCTGAACATTGTTTAGGTCTTCAAAGCAATTAGGACTAATTTAAAAAGGCTGAACCTTTTCCTTTCCCTATATAGATAATTTTCTCCAAATATATACTTGTTAGGATTTATTACTACAGAATAGATTGAAAGAGTCAGTGCAAAATTTGAGGGCTATGATGTAGCTTAGTGGTAGAGCTTCTGCTTAACATGTACAGGGCCTTGAGTTCAATCTTCAATACTGACGAAACAGAAAAGAAAATCAATTAAGAACTACTTGTCCAGGGGTATGGGTGGGAATGCCCACATCACTTCATGGCTTGAGAGGTAGGATCAGCTCTCCCTCCTTTCAACTCTCTGGTCCACTCACCCATGCCTCTGCTACCAGGGCCAGCTCTATTGTATTGCAGGTAGCCTGGGCTACCTTCAGTCTTTGAGGGACAGTTGGGAGAAATGGACCCTGGGGCATGAGAGCTGGTGAACTAGCCCTGCCCCTCACCAGGTGCAAACTTGGGAGAGCACCCCATATCTTCAGATGGCAGCACAGTGGAGCTGTCTCTGGAGGTGTAGGTGCAGGAGTCCTGCAGGGCATGAGAGCAGGAGAGTTAACGTGGCCTCCTGCTGATGACAGCACTGGGTGGCCTAGCTTGGTGGAGCTTGGTGGTTTGGATTACAGAGAATCAGTGCTCTGACCATCTCAGCTACCTAGGCCCAGATCCAGGGATTTGATTTGGCCCAACCCAACATCTACAACCTTTGTAAAATGTGATGGTGCATGAAAGCACCTGCTGATCCAAAGCTATAAAATCTCCATGGGCCGGGCGGCGGTGGCACACGCCTTTAATCCCAGCGATTTCTGAGTTCGAGGCCAGCCTGGTCTACAGGGTGAGTTCCAGGACAGCCAGAGCTACACAAAGAAACCCTGTCTCGAAAAACCAAACAAACAAACAAAAAAATCTCCATGATTCAGGGAAGCAATGGGATAATCAGGAGGAATTTTGGTTAGGATTCATTACTGATGGTGTCACAGAACCCAGAGACCTCCATCCAGACGAATCACTCATTGAAGTGAAAGCATTTGCAAGTGAAGATGTGTGGACAGAGGCATATACTGTGGGGCAATTATGGCATACTACAGCTTCCATGATGAGATGTTTTCTATGCTTTTGTTTATTAATTAATTAATTTATTTATTTATTTATTCATTCATTCATTTATTATTTATTTATTTATTTATTTTTGTGTTTTTCCTTTGGGGGAAGGTTGAAAGGGAAGAGGGCAGATATGAGGAGGGGTGATGGAGAGATGAGCAAGACTAGGGTGCATGAAGTGAAACTCCCAAAGAATCAACAAAGGGCAAAAAAAAAAAAAAAAAAAGTACAAGGAATTCTGTCAATGAACTGAACATGTAACAGGAGACAAGTAAACATGGATAAAACATGGCCAAAGTACCCCGGATTGTTTCTATTTTGATCAAAATGATAGCGGAATATTATTACTATAGAATCAGTTCTTCAAAGGAAAATAACTATAAGGAAGAGTGACTTGAACATTGGATTTATGCAGAGACAGGGCAGGGTGGGCTAGAAGTACACATTAGGACAAGAAATTGGGAAGTGTATAATGAACAGAGTAATCAGGGTCATTGTAAAACTCAGCCAGGAAGACGGACTAGCTCGTTACTCAACATTCAGTTGAGTCATAGTAAGAGGTAGATTTGGTGATATTTTTACATGAGTTCTTGTAGCATTTCCTCATAGGAGACTAAATATGGAGGTTACTGTTACGAGGATATATACAATATATTATAATTTAATAGGAGAACAAATTGTTACATAGAGTGGTTAAATGATTCATCTAGGCTCCTTCAGATGATAAATGGCTGATTTGAGATTTGGGTCTGGAAGCTGATATTGGGATCCTTGTTGGAGCATGGAAACATTCCAAAGGAGCATTTCATGGTTTAAATTCTGGACAAGAGATATCAGATGTCTGACTATTTCTAGACTGGATTCTTGTACATTGCCAAGTCCATCTGCAACATGAGGTACAACATTGGCTAACTCTGGAACACAGCTTTTTTTTTTTGTGCCCCCAGAAAATACTTCCCAGAAGATTTCACCTGAGTGATACTGGTCTCTTCTGAATCATTGCTAAATTCTTAGCTCCAATTAACCAACATCAATTGTCCCAATAGTCTATTCTATTTTTTCACTCTAAAGCTAGAGTCACATGGCCAAAGCTTCTGAGTTCTGCTGCTTGCAGGAGCTGGAATATGGCCCCCTTTTTGTATTACATTGCACCAGCTTTCCGCTTTCCAGCTCCTTCACTACCTGAGCTTGGCTATCTTGGATCTTTTTTTTTTTTCTTTTAACTGTAATTTTTATTCCTTCTGGATAAAATACTTTCGACCTTTATTTGGCCCTACATCTTAGTTCCAAAGCATACCAATGCTCAAAGTTTTATTAATTTCCCTGAAATGTATCTGGTGTGCATATGTTTCTCTTAAGAAGAGACACTTGATTTGCTTACACCTGAGTCTACTCTTGGCAAACAGTTATTTTTTTTCCTGCATCCACCAATTTTAAACTTTCTAAATAAAATTAAACAATGTAAAAACTCCATTAACACAAGTAATGTATAGTAGGCATCACAATCAGCATTATCATGAGAGAGTGTGCTATGAAGTCTGAGGAAGCGCGGGATGCCCAGTCCTTCCCATACAACCTCCCAAAGAGACCCACTGTTAACACAGGTCCGGATGTTGGCTTCAGGCTAACCAGGCGCCCATCACTTGTCACCTGAAACTCCGCAGGTGCAAGCTTGACCTCACTCAGCAACACCTCAGGGAAGACATACTGGGTCCCAAAAGTGCCACTGAGGGAGAACATTTCAAACCTGGTAGAAGCCGTGTCCACTGAGCTACCACAGGTGCGTAAAACGGTAGTTTTACATTTTAGCAGAATACAAATCTGCAGAAGATACTGCCCTTCCACAGTGTTCAACCCGTCAAATACCCCAAGGGCATAGGCCTCATCAGCTCGCTTCTCAGACATCTGGTAGCTTAGATGATAGCAGAGGTCGTTCTGGCAAACAGTGTAATTTCCTGTGATCCCTTTGAGCTCCACAAAGGTAAACTCATCAAAACAAACAAACAAACAAACAAAAAACAAACAAACCCAATATTCTGAAATTCCTGGTTTTCAGTTGGGGGTGCTTCTAACTGCTGGTGTAGGAAGTCCAGTTCACCGGGGAGCGACTCGGGTGGGCATCCAGCTGGGCCAGGAGGAGTTTTCCTTCCTGGGTCTTCTTGTCATAGTGAAAGACCCTTGGAGAATCAGGAGCATACATACCACTTCCTGTCATTCTCCTCGATGGATTATGTTGATTAGCTGCTAAGAAATTGACTCCCAAGCCCATAGCCCAAGCTGAGTGGAATTCAATGGCTGCCGAATGAGGAAGAACATCCATCCAAGCGGTTGGGAACAGTTCCAGAGTTCCACCTGGAACTCTGTGACCAGAGTGACAGCGGGATCATGGAAAAGAATATCGAAACAGGTGAAGATGCCAAACTTTCCGAAGGGGGTGTCGAAAGTCACAAACTCAGGCTCTATGGGGGCATTGAACTGATCTTCTCTCATGAAAAGGTTTTGCTTATGGTATCGCGCAACCAGTTTACCCTGGGAATCAAAAACCACATCAGTGTTGTGTTGGAATCGGCCGTCAGGTGCACAGTGAGAGTCACTGGTGTTGCATGGTTTCTTATCTCCCATGTTTGCCACAACATAGATTGAGTTGTTCTTGGCCAGGCAGCTGAGTCTCTCCTGTTTGGGTTATCACAGGGTATCCAGTTTACTTGAGGGTCTGGGATATCCTCCAGGTATGGGTAGGTAGTATCCCTGGTGAAACGCACACCGTATATGCCATCTTCTGGAGTCACAATAATGTGCGCACCCCAAACAATGTATGCTGAAGTTATAGAAGTCTTTAAAAAAAGCAACTGAAGGGGCTGGAAAGACGGCTCAGCGGTTAAGAGCACTGACTGCTCTTCCGAAGGTCCTGAGTCAAATCCCAGCTGCTACATTGTCCTATCTTGGATTAGATCTGTAGATCTGCAAACCTTTCTTCTGGGATGAAAGGTGTGTACTACCATGCCTGGATTTAAGTTTTTCTTCACCTACAACTTGCTCTGTTCCAGGCTGGCCTTGAACTCAGAGATTTGCTTGGCTTATCTCCTGGGATTCAAGGTGTGCACCAACATGCCTGAACCTAAATTTAGCTCTATAGGATCTTGCTCCCAAATCCCACTCCCTTAATCTGTTGTTTCCTAGAATACAGGATTCAGCTCTATTTCACTTCTTGGTGCCCCTTTAATACTCAAAACACGTATTTTATATTTTTCCTTTCTAAGCTTAGTATGCTTGTTCAAAATGCTCTTCATGAAACTAATCTATAGAACAGTCTCTGATGGGTGTTTCTGAGACTTCCTTTGTCAATGCAATTAACACAGATCTCTTTACCTTAGTCTCAAGTAGACTCTTCAGACAAGGGCAGAAAGCAGCCAAATTCTTCACCAAAATACCACAAAGATATTCTCTATACCACACACTAAAATTCTCCTCTGAAACCTCTTGGGTCAGGTCTGAGCAGTTCAAATTATTCTCAGCAACAAAGTCTTCCATATTCCTGCTAGGATGGCCCATTAATTGCCTTTTAAAGCATTCCACCACTTTCCAAATCCAAAGTCCCAAATTCCACATTTTTCCAAAAAAAAAAAAGCATGGTCAGGCCTATCATGGTATCCCAGTCCTGGTACCAACATCTGTCTTAGTTAAGATTTTGCTTCTGTGAACAGATACCATGACCAAAGCAAGTCTTATAAAGGACAGCATTTAATTAGAGTTGGCTTACAGGTTCAGAGGTTCAGTCCATTATCATCAAGGTGGAAGCATGGCAGTATTTAGGCAGGCCTAGTGCAGGAGTTGCTGAGAGTTCTACATCTTCATGTGAAGACTGCTAGCAGAATACTGACTTCCAGGCAGCTAGGATGAGAATCTTAAGCCCAAGCCCACAGTGACATAGCTACTCCAACAAGGCCATGCCTCCCAATAGTGCCACTCCCCAGGCCAGGCATATACAAACCATTAAAGGGGGTTCAAGGGCATGAGAGTGGACTTGGGAATAATGGGAAACAAGTATGGCTGAGATACAATGTATGAAATATCCAAATAGTTAATAAAAATATTATGTTTAGAGGGTAAAGAAAAAAATCTGAGAACAGTCATAACTCAGTTAAACTTCAGATAGAAAAGTCTGTGACAAACTAAGTTCCACATAATTACACTCTCGAGAATACACAAGGTGTTACCATTTGAGTAGACTTCGCTGTAATTTCTCCCAACATACATGACAAGTGTAAACTTAGTCAAATGAATATTACATGGTCATAAATATATACTTTCTGATGAAAATAATTATCAGAACACTATAATTGAAACGCTGTAATGTTTACTTTGGCTTAAAAATAGATTGAATTTGATAATTTGGCAGATAGGATTAACCTAAACCGTTGAGTTAATTTTGTCTTTTATTCATTCTCTACCAAAGATAATTGTTGTGTGAGACTTTCCATGTTGGAAGATGATTTGTTTCACATTTCCAATATATACTTGGTTTATTGCTAAAGACCACATCAGAAAACTGAATTCCATCGTAAAGCAGCCTGAGCTCTCTGATCATTGCTTTTAAAATTCTCTTAGACTTGGCATCAAAACACATTTACCCATTTCAGAGAAACCAAGGTTGACTTGATGCTGCTGAGCATGCTAGATTGAAGGCTGTGTCAAAGACTTCCATTTCACAGACTTCATTGTCAGTCTTTCCATTGTATATTGCTTTCATTAAATCACAGATCTTTAAATCCTAAAGAAATATTGTTGTCTTTATCTTCACTGGTCTGTCCTCCTCTGCTGGTCCTTGTGACCTTGTCATGTTGTCAAACACTCATGTGCTTACCAGAAGTTGAGAGCAGCTTAGGTCCAGGAGATACACTCTTATATCCCCAAGGAACATGCATGGAGAAAAGAGATCCCAGGACAAGTTTACATTACTCGCAGTTTTGAAGACCATGAAAAAATACTCCAGTTCAAGGACAGGCTAAAAGATTAGACTTACATGTCATAGCATGATTCTCTGTAATAATGTAACATAATAGAGTACAATACCAACCAGTGAGTATCTGAAAAAGCAAGAAGGACACACTGAAAGAATGGAAAAAAAAAAAGACCAAGTTGCAGTTGTCATAGAAAACATGAACACTTTTCTTCAGTACTTGATAGAAATGTCAAACAGAGACTCAAAGAGAAAACA
>JADRCD010225216.1:34805-58512 GCA_019843815.1 Montemys delectorum | reverse complement strand
AGAAAGAAGAATGGGTCAGTGCACTGGGAGACTCCTACTTCTAGAACACTAATTATGACTTCAACAAGCTGAAGGAGCCAAATGAGATTTTGTTACAGGACCTTTATTTATCAGCTCCACATTTGACGAGTCTAAGAGAAGTTACCTGATGTAATGTCTCCTGATTCATTGCCAGGATTTGATGTGGACCTATGAATTATGGTTGAGAATTTAAATTAGGAAAATTGGGAGGGCAGGTTCTTTAAACAATGGAATCAAAGCCACGAGAGTCGGTGAAAACCAGGTTCCAGCCAGAATTTCAAAGGAGTGGGCAATCTCAAGAAAATTAGGATTTAAAAAGCAGATTGATCAATACACGTGTTACTTGGCAGTGTGAAGATCTTAGAACTCCTAATACTGGGCCTTTGAAGTAGCCTTAGCAATTTATGGTTTTGCCTCTGCAGTTGTCGGTGCTGGTTACTAGAATAGCATATATGAGCTGACCTGTTAGGGATTAAGCACGTCTGTTCCAGAGTGGAGGAAGCTGAACAGGATGGCTACTGTTCCTTCTCAGTCAGAAAGTCAATGAACTCTAGTTGACTTCAGCCTCTCATGGCCTCATTACAGGCTAAGGATGGTAGAGTGCCTTGCCCTTGACAAAGTTAAGGCAGGTGAAGTTTTTTTGTCTATTCACAGTAGATTTTTAGTTTCTATTTCCATGTAATGATTTAGTAAATGAATCAGTTTGTCTCCAGTATGTGTTACAGTAACAGACTACAAGCCCAAACTTCAGGGTGTCTGGAGCTTTTCACTCTGTTATTTTGCCCGTGTGCTTCATTCATGTTGTTACTACACTTAGGTATGTCTATTGCTGAGTGGTGCTGCATTCTGTAATTTGAGCGCACCACTGTTCATTTCTCTGTTGGTGAATATTCAGGTCATTCTGGCTCAAGGCTGTTGTGGATAATGCTGCTACGATCTTCTCGTACATGACTTGCAGAGCACACATGCTTGTTGTTGGGCATTGGGAAGGGCCTGAACGTGAGTAGGCAGAAAGATGAGTTTGGAAACTGGTGTGGAGGTACCTACCTGTAATCACAGCACTTACGGGTTTGAGGCAAGAAAATGAGGAGTTCACAGCCCACCAGGGCTGTGTGCTGAGACTCTACTTATAAAAAAAGATAGACTAATCATTAATAACAGAGTAGGTGAATGTGTAGTTGTCATGAATGCTTTCAAAGAGATTTCCAAAGTTGTTGGGCCTTAGCTCTTGCTTAAACACTCCCTCATTCCTGCATCCGCTCCTGTATTTTGTCATCTCCTGCTCCCATCAGCACCATGTACCTGAACTAGAAGCTTTCTGACTGACTGTTTAGGGGTTGGTTAAATGTGTACACGCACACATATTGAACTTGAAAATATTGAGTATTCCAGATACTTTTCTAAGAAAAATCTTTCCAGAGATGATGTCCTATTCCTTCTGCACCCAAGATGTGGATGAGCTGCACGCATTCAGAGTCCATTCTGTCTTCAACGATAACCGTTTATCGAGTCCCCATGCCCACATCTCTGATCACTCTCTTTTGTGTCTGTCTGACCAGATTCAGTGTCCACTGATCTCTACTGAAGCCAGTTCATTCTGTGTCTGTCGATACCTCTTCCTCTCTACTTGCACTGTCTCTTCTTGAACTGAACTCATCAATGCTTGGTGCTACTGTGGCCTCGTCATTATTCGCTCATCTCCTGATACCCAGACCCTAAAGATTTGGACACCACTAGGGTGCATCAGTCAGCTTAGGTGGCCTCTTTGAGTAAAGAAGATTCTTGAGATCTATGGAACAGCGTCTTCGACAGGTGAGACTTCTGGCTCTCACTAAAAATCCAACAGCTCCACACATTTCCATGACATAGTCATCTGCTTACACCCACCAGGGGAAAATGTTTGGAGAAAGTCACTTTCATCTCTCTCGGCTCCTCCTGCTGTCTGTGCTTCAATGACACTCAGCAAGGCTCTTCGAATTTCTGTACTTGTCTATGCACTAAGAGTTTATGAAATTGGGACTTGCTCCAAGATATTCTCAAGATATAATTACAGTGATTTTTGTTCATTGAATTTTTAAAATGAATGAGCTAATAGAGTGCCTAGTTTATTACATTTCATTGTAAATTAAGCAACCACATGACTTTTACTTTTAAAATTATCACCATATCAATTTTGTTCAATTTAACACTATTTCTCAGTCATTTTTTTCTGTGTGGTGTTATGTACATACAGATATGTACCACCACATTGGGCTTTTGTGCAGGTGATGAATGTTGAACTCAGGTTCTTATGTTTGTGCAACAGATAATTTACCAAACTGAACCAGGTTTCCAGTTTCTTATTGGCCTTTTCTATGTATATAAGAAATATCAAAAGTTAGTTTGGGCTCCAAATATGACAGAAATCACAGGATTAATTCCTTGAGGAATTAGAAATCATCAAGTTAAGGGTTTTACAAGTATCTTCATATTTCATATCAGGATTCTCATAAGTAGAACTCAAGGCAAGTATGCAAGGGCACATTGTGTAGGGTGTCAGCTGATACTGGGGCTTTGTCCACATCTCTACCTCACACCCATTTGAGTAGAGCACAGCCAGTAGATGAATAGCATTCCTTACTTATCTCCTGATTCTCCTTCAGGATCACAGTTTCTCTTTAAGCATTTCTTTACAAATCACTAAGACTCTGCTTGGGTTGCGTTTCTAGGACCACTAGCCTGAGGTAGGAAGCAATCCAGGAGGCATCAATAGGAGGCTGGTGAAACGAAGCAGAAAGTATGCCCAGGGAGGCTGGAGTATTAGTAGCCCACTTGAGTCACACTGGGTACAAGCAAGCCCTTTAGGGTGACGTTACCAAATTTTACAAATAAAATCATAAGATGCCTTATTCAATTTTAATTCCTGCTGAACACCTGGAACATTTTTGTGTGAGAGTGTTCCAGGAAATATTTAAGGTATAATTATAAAAATCACTGTTTGTCTAAAGATATAAAAACATGCAAGATACAAAACTTACAGTTTACCACAACTGGGAGTCAGTGGGTGATGAATGAGAGGGAGACATTAGTTAAGTACATAAGGTCATTGCATCTAGGTGGGACAGCTACTGACTCCAGAGTTGTGGTAAACTGTAAGTTTATGTCTCCATCCAACCAAAGGAGGAGAGAAAGTCAGGAGACAACACAGTGACCCTGTAAGGATACTCACTGAGAGACGACAGGCAAGTGCAGTAGGAACTAGGCAGGCCACTGATGGAGTTTGCCACAAAGCAACGCTAAAATTGTAGCATCTTTGAATTCTTGAGAGCAAAGTTAGATGAAATCTTCTGATTTCTCTAGATGAGCCCAGATTATGATCCTTGTTATGACAAGGGGAATGAGGATGGAAGGAGCAACCGGATCAGTTAAATTATGGTGGACTGAAAAAGTATATGTTTGAGAACACGACAGAGAAGAAAGGGCAGGTTCACTATTCTCAAAATGGCATAAGAAAACAGGTTTCCTGACCTGTCACTTTTGTTAAAAATAGCCATGCAATTGCAGGAAGTGTTCTAAAATTATTCCTGAAACTAAGAAACGTGTTTCCCCCTGTGTTTAAATTAGAATAATGAGGCCAATTGATTGTCTCTTCATCAGCAAGGCCAATTAGACTATCAGAATTCTCTTTATACGAATAAATGTCAATACTATGTGTATATATTTTTATCCTCTACTTATTGAGTGTCCATGTGCTACCTGCTCAGTATGTGGGAATGCATATTTCATCTATTTCACTAATCTATGGGAAGTGTTTAGTCCCTAATCAAAGACAAAGAATTCAAATTAGGCCATTTGTGTCTTGAAAAGAAAGATGAGCAGACAGTAGCCACAGTGGCCATGTACAGATTGTCTGCAAGGAAACCCAATGAAAAGTTAGGTTGGGGCTGCAATATAGCCATGCTCTACTTACCCAATGTTGTATCATGGGCAAGGGCTACTTTTCTCTCAGAGATGAAGCATCATTTTTTAAAATAAAGACAAAGATAGCTGGTGCATTGAAGTGAAACTTAGCAATAGCCTTCAAACATTTTGGTGTTTTTTGAGTATTGAAACCAAGTCATTTAAACACCCCTGGAAATTTTTCACTATTTGTAACACCCCCACCATGCTCACTGAAACATGTCAACTTATGTATAAGATACCGGACCTTTGTTCACAGTTGAGGTGAGTAGAAGGTCCTTATTCTCACGGTGAGGAATTTTCTAGGTCATTGAACACCTGTTCATCACCGTAGATTTCCTCACCCTCTGAGCTGGTATAACTGAGTTATACATTTTAAAACACAATCCAGTCATGTCTGGAAGAGTATTTTTGTAGTGGTACACTTGCTTTGAATCAGAGAATCAAGGAATTTAATTCTCAACATCAACAAAATGAATCAACAAATTAATTAATTAATTTAGATTGTTTTACAAAACTGATCTGGCTGGCACATACTTGTAATCCCAGAGTTTAGGAGATGAAAGCAGGAGAATTAGAAGTCAAGATGATCCTTAGCTACATAGTGAGTTTGAGGTTAGCCTGTTCTACATGAGAGCCTGTTTCAATACATATTTTTAATTTATTAAAATAAATAACTATAAAACAAATTTAAACCTGCAGCCTTTCAAATATTAAGTTTTATGAATCTGTAGTGCTTCTATATCTCAGTAAACTAAGTTACTAATTTAAAACTGCATAAGGAATCTAAGATCCCTGAGTGGTCTCTTGACAACATGAAACTTGCACACATGACCTCATTTTTTGGGTTTAATATTTGTTTTGTAGCTTGGGTTTTTGTTTTTTTAATACAGGGTCTCATTCTATAGTCAGCATAGCCTGGAACTTACTATCTAGGCCAGCTCAATCTTTCGGTATCAATCTTCCTATCTCAGTCTCTTAAGAACTAAACCTATAGGTATGAGCCCACAATCTCTCTGAATTCTCTGTACTAGAAAGTCAGTGTCTCCACTCTGTAGTCTAGTAATCTGGGTCTGGAGACCTGTGCTTTTCCACAGAGCAGCCATCAGACATGTGTGGCCGCTGAAAACCATGAATCCAAGTCAGGATTGGGACATGCAAATTTCATAGCACATTTTGAAGACTTGGTGTCAAAAATAAAAAGAATATAAATTATCTCAATAATATTTTGTTGATTACACATTAAATTTGAATGAGTTTAGAATAGACTAATTATATTTTAAATGAACTCTTTTGTTTTTTTGTGGTTTATTTTTTATTAGATATTTTCTCTATTTACATTTCAAATATCCCCTTTCCTGGTTTCCCTTCCAAAAACCCCCTATTTGCTCCCTCTGCTCACCAACTCATCCACTCCCATTTCCTAGCCCTGGCATTCCCCTACTTTGGGGCATAGAGCCTTCACAGGACCAAGGGCCTCTCTTCCCATTGATAACCTACAAGGTCATCCTCTGCTACATATGCAGCTACAGCCATGAGTCCCTCCATGTGTACTCTTTGGTTGGTGGTTTAGTCCCTGGAAGTTCTGGTGGTACCTGTTAGTTCATATTGCTGTTCCTCCTATGGGGCTGCAAACCCCTTCAGCTCCTTGGGTCCTTTTTCTAGTTCATCCATTGTGGGCCTTGTGCTCAGTCCAATGGTTCACTTCGAGGCTCCACCTCTGTATTTGTCAGACACTGGTAGAGCCTCTCAGGAGACAGTTATAACAGGCTTCTGTCAGCAAGCACTTACTGGCATCCACAATAGTGTCTGGGTTTGGTGACTGTATATGGGATGGATTCCCCAGGTGGGGCAGTCTCTGGATGGTCATTCCTTCAGTCTCTGCTCCACACTTTGTCTCCGTAACTACTTCCATGGGTATTTTGTTCTCCATTGTAAGAAAGACTGAAGTATCCACACTTTGGTCTTCCTTCTTCTTGAGTTTCACGTGGTTTGTGAATTGTATCTTGCGTATTCTGAGCTTCTGGGCTAATATATACTTATCAGTGAGTATTTACCATGTGTGTTCTTTTGTGGTTGGATTACCTCACTCAGGATGATATTTTCTAGTTCCATCCATTTGCCTACAAATTTCATTAATTCATTGTTTTTAATAACTGAGTAGTACTCCATTGTGTAGATGTACCACATTTTCTGTATCCATTCCTCTGTTAAGGGACATCTGGGTTCTTTCCAGCTCCTGGCTACTATAAATAAGGCTGCTATGAACATGGTGGAGCATGTGTCCTGATTACATGTTGGATCATTTTCTGGGTATATGCCTGGAGTAGTATAGCTGGGTTCTCAGGTAGTACTATGTCCAATTTTCTGAGGAACTGCCAAACTGATTTTCAGAGTGGTTATACCAGCTTGCAATCCCACCAGTAATGGAGGAGTGTTCCTCTTTCTTCACATCCTCACCAGCATCTGCTGTTCAATATTAAAATTGTTACTCCAGCTTGTTTCTTGGGATCATTTGCTTAGAGAATTATTTTCCAGCCTTTTACTCTGAGGTAGCGTCTGTCTTTGTCACTGAGGTGGGTTTCCTATATACAGCAAAATGTTGGGTCCTGTTTATGTATCCAGTCTGTCAGCTTATGTCTTTTTATTGGGGAATAGAATCCATTGATATTAAGAGATATTAAGAAGAAAAGATTGTTGCTTCCTGTTAGTTTTGCTGATAGAGTTGGGATTATGTTTTTTGTGGCTATCTTCTTTTTGGTTTGTTAAAAGATTATTTTCTTGCCTTTTCTAGGGTATAGTTTGCCTCCTTGTGTTGGAGTTTTCTATTTATTATCCTTTGAAGGGCTGGATTTGTGGAGAGATATTGTGTAAATTTGGTTTTGTCATGGGATATCTTTTTTCTCCATCTATGGTTATTGAGAGTTTTGCTGGGTATAGAAGCCTGGGTTGGCATTTGTGTTCTCTTAGGGTTTGTATGTAATCTGTCCAGGATCTTTTGGCTTTCATATTTCTGGTGAGAAGTCTGGTGTAATTCTAATAGGTCTGCTTTTAATATTCTTTCTTTGTTTTGTGCATTTGGTGTTTTGATTATTATGTGACAGGAGGAATTTATTTACTGGTCCAGTCTATTTGGAGTTCTGTAGGCTTCTTGTATATTCCTGGTCATCTCTTTCTTTTGGTTAGAGAAGTTTTCTTCTAAAATTTTGTTGAAGATATTTACTGGCACTTTAAGTTGGAAATCTTTACTCCCTTCTATACCTATTATCCTTAGGTTTGGTCTTCTCATTGTGTCCTGGATATCCTGGATGTTTTGGATTAGCATCTTGTTGCATTTTGTATTATCTTTGATTGTGTCAATGTTTTCTATGGCACCTTCTGCACCTGAGATTCTCTCTTCTATTTTTTGTATTCTATTGGTGATGCCTGCATCTATGACTCCTGATCTCTTCCCTAGGTTTTCTATCTCCAGAGTTGTCCACCTTTGTGATTTCTTTATTGTTTCTACTTCCATTTTTAGATCCTCAATGTCTTTGTTCAATTTCTTCACTTGTTTGGTTGTGTTTTGCTGTAATTCTTTAAGGGATTTTTATGTTTCCTCTTTAAGGGTTTCTACCTGTTTACTTGTGTTATCCTGTATTTATTTAAGGGAGTCGTCCTTAAAATTCTCTATCAGCATCATGAGATAGGATTTTAAATCCACATTTTGCTTTTCCAGTGTGCTGGGGTATCTAGGACTTGCTGTGGTGGAAGAACTGGGTTCTGATGATATCAAGTAGTCTTGGTTTCTGTTTGTAAGATCCTTGTGTTTGCCTTTTGCCATCTGGTTATCTCTGGTGTTAAATGTTCTTGCTGTCTCTGGCTGGAGCTTATTCTTCCTATGGGGCCATAATTCTGTGTCAGTACTCCTTGGAGACCAGCTCTCTCCTGGTGGAACTTCTGTACAGAGAACAGCCTAAGCTCTGGGTGCAGATGGTGAATGGAAGGATCCTGTCCAAGCTGCTCCACTGTTCCTGTGTTCCGCTTGCTCCTGACTGGCCCTGCTCCAGTTATTGGAGAGAAAGTGGCTATCTCATCTCCAAACTGGGGAGTGAAAGCACTCCTGGGAGAACAGGTCTCTCCTGACGGGACCATGCACAGCAAGCTGTGGAACAGCCTCAGTTCAGGGATGCAGAGAGTGGACTGTAAGAATCCTTTCCCTCCTTTTTCCCCCCTACATTTAAGGGCACATACTACAAAATTTAATACTACTTCTATGACTGGCATTATATTTCTATTGGAAAATCCTTTCCTAAAGCAATCAGTGCTGGCCAATTCCAATATAAATCTGTGTACTGGATATTATTTTGAAATCAACATGAGATGGATTGGTAAGCTGTTCTTTTAAGTAAGGATGTATGGATTTTCTAGACCTTTAGAATCCATAAAACTTATTTTAAAGAAACATTTCTCAGGCTGGTAAGATGGCTCAGCAGGTAAGAGCACTGACTGCTCTTCCAAAGATCCGGAGTTCAAATCCTAGCAACCACATGGTAGTTCACAACCACCTGTAATGAGATATGATGCCCTCTTCTGGTGCATCTCAAGTCAGCTACAGTGTACTTATTTATAATAATAAATAAATCTTTGGGCTAGAGCAAGCAGGGACTGAGCAAGCGGGGCTGACCGTAGCGAGCAGGGTTGACCAGAGCGAGCAGAGGTCCTAAAAGTCAATTCCCAACAACCAAATGAAGGCTCACAACTATTTGTACAGCTACAGTGTGTACTCATTTTTTTTGAGACAGGGTAGCCCTGGCTATCCTGGAACTCACTCTATAGACCAGGCTAGCCTCGAACTCAGAAATCCACCTGTCTCTGCCTCCCAAGTGCTGGGTTTAAAGGCATGCACCACCACTGCCTGGCAATGTGTACTCATAGATTAAATAAATAAATAAATAAATAAATAAATATTTTTTTTTTAAAAAAAGAAAGAAACATTTCTCTAGTAATTGAGATTTGGGACTAAATAAGATTGTGAAGTCATTTGCTTCATTGAGCAACAAAGTCAACTTCAGAAGGCTCAAAACGAACCAGAAAGCATGTTGGAAACTATCAAACCCAGCATCTGCAGAAGCCTCTATCCCTATGCTGGTCTAGGAACTGGTCCTAGTACACCTTCAAAGTCACCAGTAGGGGCCAGCAGCATCTGTCTAGAAACTCTCACCATCGGAACAGAGCTGAGTTGATTGTAAAATTATTTCCTCAGCTTGGAGGTGTTTTCTAACTGTGCAAAAAAAAAAAAAAAAAAAAAAAAAAAAAAAAAAAAACCAAGAGATCTAACATTGGTTCTATTTAAATTGAAAAAAGTTCTCCCTTAGAAAAATATGTTTACAGTGCTCCAGAGTTATTGCGGGTGTGGCTGCCTTGTCACATGTGCATCAGGAGGTGGCAGAGAGGAGAGAGGCTCTGCTATACTTAGTGTTCTGACCTATGAATGTTTGAATAATTAGGAGCCTAATCTTCCCTGAAAAGAAGTGAGCTTAAGATGACCAACAGTTCCAGGATGGAGAGTAAGTTGGGGGAGGGAGACCTAGAAACAACCCCCTAAGACTGCAGACCCCAAGTAAGAGTAAGCCAGAGACAGATAACCATCACCAGGGCCACTCAGGTGGGCAGGATGAGGATCGTGCTTAAGACAACCACCAGACTGGCATCATGGCCATCAGTCCAACACATCAAAGATCTTGGGGAGCAGACCATGCCTGAGATGACCCCTGCCCAGCACCATAATGCACAGGCGGGGTGAAGCACTCCTGAGACCATTCTTGCAAAAACCCCAGGTACACAGAGACCCCAGGTGCCACTAAGAGGAACAAGTAAGTGGTGGATAGATGAAAGAGAAAGAAACAGAAGGATGTGGGCACAATGAAGAGAGGCAGAACTGGAGACTCAAGGGTAGTGAGGAACAGCCTGAAGTGAGTAGCCAGTGATGCCACCTGGGACCATGGTCAGGTCCTTGTCTGTGCTGCCATTGGAGGGCCATGTCTGGGTCCCTGGCTCTATAGCAGCAGCTGGCTGTTACCACCAAAGGCCAGGCAGATGTCTCTGGTCTGTTCTGCTGCCTGGGGACATATTGATGTCTGGGGGCTGTGTAAAACTGACCCTGCCCTTCACTTGAACATAATGGGAAATCTGGCCCTAGAAGCAAGAGAGCAAGAAAGCTTACCCAGCCCCTAGGCTTCTGGAGTAAGTACTTGGGGGAGCTGGCTCTCCACATTTCAGGAGTTTGTGGGTGAGCTGGCACCAAGGATATGAGCATGGGAGAGCTGTCCCTACCACTCATCTCCCATGAGGTGACATGGATGAGGGAGAGATAGCCTCCTTCCCCTCACCCCTCACTACCTGTGGCAACGGGTGACCTGGCTCTGGGGTCATGGAATCAGGAGAACTAGCCCTGCCCCTCAAAACTAGGAGAGCAAACCCTACACCTCTCCTGACCGTCACAGTAGAGCAATGTGGGGATGTGGCAATGTATGGGGAAGCTGGCACAAGTGTGTGGGCATGGGAGAGTTGGCCCTGCTACTTGTCTGCCATGAGGTGACATGGGCAAGGGGAAATGCCCTCCCTCAACCCTTGCCCATGATGGACGGGAGAGTTGGCTCTGAGGTCATCAGAACGGGAGAGCTTTCCCTCCCCGTCACCTGCTATAGCACTCAGGAGAGCAGGCCCTGCACCTTACCTGGGCAGCACAGTAGAGCTGGCCTTGGATGTGGGTATTGCTGGTGAGCCAACTTCAAAGACAGGAGAGTGCCAGCTGACCAGCTCAGATACCTCTCAGGTCCAGATCTAGGTCTTTGAATTGGCCCATCCCAACATCTACCCTATCAATGAACTACTGGAGTGAATGAAGGGACCTGTCCTACAGACCCAAGACTACAGTAATTCCATGACAGAAGACTGAAGAGTCCCAGTAGGTTCCACAAGCCAGAGGCCTTGAACCAGACCAATGACTGACTTATTACAATGAATATTTGCAAGCAGAGAATTGTGGACAAAAGGGTATACTGTGGGACATACCGTGACACACTACAGCTTCCACAATGAGACTTTTTTTTCTCTGTTGTGGGGATGTTGCAGGGGTGGCAGTGGAGTATGAATGGGATTAGGGTGCATGATATGAAATTCTCAAAGAACCAATTAAAAAGTTAAAAAGAAGAAAATGTGTGTTTAAATATGCTTTGCCTATTGGATTTCTCCCTCGGTTATTATTTTGAAGCTCTGAGCAATTAACGAACAAAACAGCTGCTACCACTTGAGCCTCAATGTAAAAGATAACGTCACTCTTTTCACAAAATTACTGAGTGGTTTAAATAAGATAATACTCACAAAAGTACTGGACATTGTGTGTGTGTGTGTGTGTGTGTGTGTGTGTGTGTGTGTGTGTGTGTGTGATATAGCAGCTATGTAACAACTGAGTCCAAAGTTGAGTGGCTTAAGAAAATTACTTTTTCTTAAGTGTTTGTGGCTTTCCAGTTTTCTTATTGCTTATGGGTTTGCCTGGGTAGCTGTACTGAGCTTCAGGGTTGACTTAGCCCTCTCCATGATGTTTTTATTCTCGTGGTAGGTGGTTGGGCTTCTCATATGATATTGCAACATTCCCAGAGGGAAGGCTCTGAAGCCTTTCTCATGCCTCTACTTCTGTCACATTTCCTGATACTCTATTGGTAAAAAACAAACCAAGTAGCCAAATCTAGAACCAATATGAGCCATGCCCATACCCAAGGGCATATTTCAGTGAGGACATTGATCATAACAATTCATCATATCATGCTACCGTTTAGTCAGCCTTCACTAAGTACAGGTGCTAGGACAAGGACCACTATATACTAGGCCATTTAGTTTGCTGATAAGTGGAAATAAATAAGTTCTTTTGTCTTTATTTTACAGACAAAAATATTGAGATCCCACAAGGTTTTCATGTTGCCCAAGATCTCACTATGTGCAGACAACAAACTGGAAGTCAATGAGACTTGTGGGGAGCATCACTAAATATTGAGGAGGCAGGAAAGGGAAGGGGAACAGGGAAATACTCTATTTATAGTATACTGAGTTACTCTCACAAGCAACCTATGGGCAGCAATCAAAAGATTAAAGAATTAGAGTAACCCACCACCACAGCTTAAAGCAATTGTACAGACTTTTCTTTTTTCCCTAGCCTTTGTGTTAGTGTGAGAGACTGAAAAGCTACATGTCAGTCTGGAGCAACCCATTTTCAAATGCATTACTCTATCTCTAAGATTGTTGGGGGTTGATAAGGAATATGAAGCCTGCTGAGATTTTAGTAATATTGGGTTTTCCCTTTTTCTCAATTCTATGTTTATTTCCAAACCCCACACAAGAAGAAGCAAAGATATGAGACAATTCACATAGACCAAATAGCAGATAAAGTCAATGAAAGCATTGCAGATGTGCCCCAGCAGAACTGAGAGCTGTTATCTTTCTTTGAAAATGGGACATAGCTTGGAAAGTGAGCATCTCCATAGAAAAGCTGGAAACCCTCTTCTTAGATAAAAATCTCATTAATATTTCTTTTAGCAAGCAGAGAGGCAAAGAAAAGATTTGTTGAGATGGAGACAGTAGAAGCAGATAGCAGCAGTCCCTGGCTGCTGCCTTCACAAAGTGGAGGGAGGAAATAAAGGTTACATGAATGAGGATTGTTAATATTCACAGCAGCATCTGGTGCTGCGTTGCCAGGAGACAGTAATGAGAATGGAACATCTTCCAGGTCTAATGGCATTGCGGCTGCCACATCAATCCTGCCGTCCCCAGAAATAAGATCTCTATCATTTGCAAACAGCAAAGCACTGGTGACTTGGCTGTCATTCTGGAAGGTCACTAAAAGATATGCAGATGAATTACCCATATTTCTTGAGCTGACACCCTCCAGCTTCCTTCCCTAAACAGCTTTGTGTTTTTTGGGACACCAAGTGACAAATCAACTTGGAAAGGGTAGAAGTACAGGTTCTTGGTGCATGGGATCCCTAACAAACCTTGGGCTTCTGCATACATTTACTTCTAAGTCTAATAGGTGCACTTCTTGGAGAGTTTAGTCCCATCAACCCTGTGAGCTCATAACTTGCCTGAAGGTTGTAAGTTTCTCAACTGTAATCTCTGAGTGTGACTGTAAGCAGCTAGTAGCAGTAACCATAACCTTTATGCCAATGCTTCTTCTCTCCAGGACAAACTCCTAGACAAGGAAATTCAATCTGAGATTGTTACTTCCCATTGGCTGATGGAATTATTTAAATAGGAATGCTGTCCCAAAGTTCCTTGTCTCTGTTCTTCACTGGTGGGCCAAGAATTGTCACTTTATTTGCATGTAGGCACATAGCTCCTTTTACAATCTTATCACAGTTTCTGTTCTTTCTTGGGAAAATTTTCTAAACATATTTTAAGATTATGTTCACAAATTGATGCAAAATTGCTTTTTCATATTAGTATGAAGAACATACAGTGAACAAAACTATACAAAGTCATTGCCCTGATGGAAGTCAAGTGTACTGAGCCAATGAACCAATGCATAAACCCTTTTTTTCTTTTTTTTAATACATAAACTCTTATTGAGAAATTTGACAATAGTTATTGGTGATCTATTCTTAATGAAGTATTTATATAAGAATCAAACACACTACATGGACTGAGGTGAGAGGAGCCCTATCTTCTTAGAATTACTATTCAGTACTTAAGTAAGACAATGAGACCTTAAAAATAGAGATCAACATATCTGGAGATAAGAGAAAATGGCTGGAGATTGTATGACTTTATGGAGTGGTCAGAAGTCCCTTCAAAGATTATATATAGAGCTGAGATATAAAGATTTCACTCTGACCGTGGTACATACAGCTAGATCACATTGGCTCCCAAGAACTTGCAGGAGTGAGGAGGTACATTTCTTTCCAAGCTCATTTTCAGGGATGTCAGCTAATATGTGTTCATAGTGGCTGAAAATTAGAGAGAGCCGTGCCCTGGATACTAGCAAATGTCATAAATCAGGACCTTTTTTCTCCAAAGGGTTGATATCATTAAGCTTTCTCCATAATATTCAGCCTTGTGCAGATGTCAAGAGAAGGAGTCTCCTTAAAAGAAGGAGTGCCCGATGAAGGCCATAGGCTATGAGAATATTGTGTTGGTTGAGAAGGGCCAGCATTCACACAACAGTCATTTTAAAGGTACAAATCCCAGGTCAGCATGAGAGTATATGGAAAATTGTTAGAATAGCAAGTTCTTAGCCTTAGCTCAAATTGTCTATAAAGCCCTCTGGGTAGTTTTGATGGAGTCCTATTGGTCTACCAAGCACTACCATCAATAGTGACAGGAAAGGAAGGTTAGATAAGTAACTAGCTGACCAGGAGGGACCCTGTAGGCTTCAGAGAGGATTTATGAAGGTTACATGTATATGTCAGCTTAGCTAGGCTGTGGTTCCCAGACTCTCAGTCAAGCATTAGTCTACATGTTTCTGTGAGAGTAGATGAAATTAATATTTAAATCAAAGAAATCTGAGTAAAGCAGATTGCCTTCATCCTGAGATCAACTGAAAACCTGATCATATACTAAGAAGAGGATATTCAGCCAAGCAACAGACTCAGCTCAGCTGCTGTGTCAGTTCTTCCCCGGGGCCTTCAGCCTAACAGCTTGCTTGGCCATACAGGTTTTAGACTGTCAGCCCCCCTGATCATCTGAACCAAATCCGCAAAATGAATTCTTACATGTATGTATGCCATCCACACACGTTCACAAATGCACGCGTCCTGTTGGTTCTGTCATTGCACTAGGTTGGGACTGAAGCCTTTACTGTGCAAAGTAGAAAGAAAAGTTATGTGAAGGAAGTTGAAGTAGAGGCACTGTTTACTGCCATGCTTCCAAAGTTTCCCTCCATAACTGAGGTCCATTGGCCAATGGATCAAATGCATCCTTCAGCCCATGAATTTCACGTTCATTTTGACTTTTAACAGGTACATGTACCCACAAACACAAATAATAACAGAGACCATGTGTGGTGTCTGAATCCTAAAATATCTGATGGTTCACAGAAATATCTGCTGGCATATCATATACTTACCGATACATTATTGTATCACTAGTGTGTCATTCTTCTGAACAATGTACAACCTGAAACTTAATCATGAGAAATATTCCAGAATGAAGTAATGTTTTGTAGCATTGCTAGTCAGTCCTCAACAACAGGGTCAAGGCCACAAAACTCAAAGATTGGTGTATGATTTTGGATTTAGACCTAAAATGCAATATGGAACCCTGAATTGGAACCCGAACCAGGAATAGAACATTAGTGCAAGATGGAGATGCTTGAATAAGATTTGAAGCTATTCTTCTATATTACACCAACAGTGATTTACTTACACTAACTCTTCATTTGAATGGTATGTCAAGACAGTCATACTTGGAAAAGATGCATAAAGGATACATATGAATTCTTGGCACTATTTTTTTCCATTATTTTCACAAGAAAGTTTCAAAAATAACTACATCTCCAAACACAAAGATCAACAGCTACTCTTTGGAAAGTGTAGCAGAAAAGTGTCCTCATATACAATGACAGAGCATTTTACTGACCTGGATTTGATTAGAAATAATATAGAGGATGCATCTTAGATTTGCTGTGATAAGATCTGCTGCTGATATAAATTAACTGCATTATGTTTCTCTATCCACTGAGCACTCTCCAGCTCAAATAGACTTTGAAAAGGCAATCTATTAGCTCACAAGACAGAAAAGTCAGATGTCTGGATGGTTGAATTCATACCATGACCTCTCTTTCTATTTCCTCATGACAAATTTCCCTTTCCTTTACAATGACATAATTCTCAGACTGGCCGGTATCTCTTCAGGCTTCTGGGCTTTTTATATGTAACAATAGGAAAGGAGTTTCTTTTATCTAAATGATCTAAAAAAAGACAGCAGGATGATGTGCTTACATTTGTCATGGGTCTCATATTCACAACTCCTTTGGAGATCCATAGCAACTCTGTTCTCAAGGTTAAGACTTACTGTAGTTAAAGAGATGCTTCAGGCCATATTCATCTAAAACACACCAAAATGTGGAAAGAAGTACTTTCCTTAAAAAAGGACCCTTTCTGGGCAGCGAGATATGTGCAGGTAAAATTAACTCAAGTCTATATGGTGGTGTAGGACAAATATTTAGGTGTTTATAGAACAGTTGAGTTTCTTAGATGTGTAATGGTGAATGAATGACTAAGCAGTTATTCTAACAACTGCTTTATTATTCTTTCTGGTTTCCCACTGCTGGTCTTGGAGGTCTTTGCTTGGATGAGCTTCTGCCAAGTTCTATAAAGAGAGACTTGCATAGTCAGAGTTGAGAAATGAAGATATGTTTTCATCACTGACCAATTCTCCCCAGAATGGTTAGAAAAACAAATACTCAACTGCCTTGAATTTTCAGTATTGAAGTCTCGACATTTAACTCTTCCATCTTCTACACACCCTTTCCCCCACTTGCTGAAAGTGAGGCTATGATTCCTCCTCCCCATCCTCCATCTGTTATCCTGACATTCAATTACCACCAAAGGGGAAAGGGGAGCCAAATTGATGTCCTCCAGGAAGCCAGAACTCTATGGATCTCCCTTCAGCCCAGTGCATTCATCAATCTTTGTGTCTACATAGCCCAGGGGAAGGCTGGGGAATTGCTAGTCTGCAGCCTGGACAGTGGGATTAGAGAGGACACAACAAGAGAAAAGTTAGAACTAGCCCATGAATAGCTTCCTCTGTTTTGACATATATCAATTCACAAAATCCTGTCCAAAGGTGCAGTGATGGCCAAACAATATAGGAAGGACAGGAAGGACAGAGAGTTAAGTTCATAGGTAATCAGGATGCTGGCCCAGACAGAGCCCAAGGCATCTGACCTCGCTGTGAGTAACATGAATTTGTGATCCAACCCTCATCTGAGAACATACAGGATAATATTAGTCCATTTTCCAGTTATGATCACAGGTAAGGAAAAAAAAAACTTACTTAGCCCACCAAGACTAGTCTATCTGTGAGAATGAAGCCAGCTCATAAATCAGATGTAGAGAAAGTATCTTTTTAGTGTTCAAAGTTTTAGGACTCCCTACCCATGGCAGATCTTCTCCATGATAAACATAGTTGGGAGGCCAAAATAATCATTAGAGAACCACTTTTAGGTTTCAGAAAAGCACAGTACCAAGGTAAAACAAGATTGATAGTGTTTTGTGATCATCCATCCTTTCTATGGCAGATAGACTGTGCTGTAGAAGATCTCCTTCCTGTGATGAAACTGGGTCAGAGAAGGTAGCCTTTCTTCAGAGAGGGGGATGGTAAAAGAACATCTACCCTCTCATTCATAATTTCTGTTATCATCCTCAGGAATCTCCTACTCCAACAATACAATTTATCTTAAATATTAGGTTGATGCTTTCCTGACAGACAGGCTAACACAGTCTTTGTCCCTTAATGTAAGAAGCGGCTCAGACTTAGCACATGAAACATTGTTACTTCCAGCTGCTTTTGCTGAAAACACCAAATTTGGGGGATAATCTTACATTTGCCCCCATAGGTCTCTAGCTACTGGATCTCAGAAACATTGTTTTGGTTCTTTTCAGCATTTAGCATTTGTAAGACCATGTCTACAGGGCAGGTGACTCCCCTTTTCCAGACTACAAGAGCAGTTAGGATTAGAATGTTGACATCATCCCTGGTAATTTGTGGGAGGAGTTTGGAGGAGCCCTTCCAGGAAGGTTTCTCACTGACTAAGGAAATAACCAGATGGGGGAGAGGGTCTTTTTTTTTTTTCAATGAACAACTACTTATTTGTAAATAATGCATGCAACTAGGGAATCACAGAGGGATGGATTAACCTGGAGATTTGCTCAAGTCCTGGGAGCTGAAAAAGAATGTGATCTGTTCTTTAATGGGGCCACTAATGAATTGTCCTTGGTGTCAGTACTCAGAAATATTCCTTAAGAGAGATCAGCCATTCACTGTTTAGTCCTGTTGAGTTGAATAATGAATGTATCTAGCCCTAAATTCAGTTATTCTGTCTATGTAGATTACTGTGGACAAATTCCTTAACTAATCTCAACCCTTATTTCCCCCCTAAAATTTACACAACCTTCACTTTTAGCCATGACATTTGGGTTCATTGTTTACACAATGAAATATACTGCCAATATATCTATTGCACAGTTGGTTTCTTATGTTCTCAGTCAAAGGTAAGTGAGACCTCCATTTTCTCCTTAATTTATAAGGTCTGAATTAGATATCTTCTGTGTCTGCCGATTGAATAATTAGCTCATTTTGAATCCTCCTAGGTTCTTGAAATTGAAGGTCAGAATGTACCAATTTCAAATCTGTCACTTTGGTACAAGGGTTATTTTGAGTGGACTCCAATTGAGAAACAACAGTTACAGGAAAAGCTCCCAGTCTTCCCCTCATCTACCTATATCCGAAGCACATGCTTCTCTTTGAGACAGGTGCTCCTAAGACAATGAAGACTCACCTTTTCCACCCAGGATGAGCATTCTCTCTAAGATGAATCTGTACACACCGAGCTGACTAAAACACTTGTCTTCTATTGATCTTCTCTATAGATTCCTAGTCACTCTCACAATATTTCTCGGCCCTAGAAGTCTATAGCCCAAGCCTACATCTCTTTTCTTTGTTTAGCTTGCTCTCCATAGTTTATTTTTCTGTGTTAAAATGGTATGTGAACTTCCAGGTGGAATGGCTTCTTTGGGGTTCCACTTCTTTACTGTGAAGCTCATGTATGTGAAAATATCAATACAAGTTGTATGCTCTCACTTATTGCTGTCTTTTCCGTTTGGTTTGAAAGCTTTTAGTACTGAGACAAAAAGTATAGAGCAAAACCTTTTCTCCCTAACAAGCTCCCTCAGCTCCACAGTCTCCATATTAGTAAAAATAAGGACTCTATGTGCAACCATCCCAGGGGTTTTAGAAAAGATGTTGGGATTACTGTTTAATAATAATATCTATTCGGTGCCTTTATGAAACAACATACTTACATTTGTAAATATTTAAACAATGGATAATGGTTTAACTCTTGCTCCATGGCTTGTTCAGCTCCTGACATTGGAGGACAAAATGTCAATCATTCACTTTTTAACTCCTAACTCAGTCTGTTTTATAACATGCTTACTTGAGTAAGTAAAACCCAACATGGAATGCCCAGCGAGGTCCCAGTCAAGGACACAGAGCTAGAATAGTTATTTAAAGGTGGTGAATGTATCAAGCACAGGGATGGTACTGTAATTCTCTAGCCCACACACCTCTTCATGCATTAGCAAATACATGCATAGGAGGATCCATGTGCACACATGTACACTACCCTGTCACTCCTGATGAGATGAATATTTATGGGTCTTAAGGATGTAACCACTTCCCTAAGGAGAAGCCGGTGGCACAAAAACCCAGTTATGTTAAAACTTGTACTTTCCTCACAGCCATACAAATGCATGTTTAGCTCTTGCCTAAGGGAGAACATTCAATTTATTTTTCCAAAGTAGGACAATAAGTGTCTTAAAGCATTAATAGTTCTAAAATTTATCAGTTTAAGATAAGCTAATATACTGATGTTTATATTTTTTCATAAATTTCAGTTCATATTTGAGGGGAGGAACTGATAAAGATTAAATTCTATCACTGACTTAAACCCCTAACTTTTCCTTTTGATTTTTTCGTTCTGAGATAGATTTTCACTAAGTTGCTCAGCCTGGCCTTGAACTTTTTCTGTAACCCATGTTGATATGAATCTGCAGTGCTCTTGTCTCAGCTTCCCAAATGGCTAGTGTTGTAGCCACATGGCCTGGCTTTCCGATTTCTTTATTTACATCACTATGTATTTCTGTGACAACTGTGTTTTAGTTCATTTAAGCACTTGTAATTTTAAGCATCAAACCATATAATATTAAAGCTCAAAAACATGTCACTAGAAAAATGATATACTGTGATTAAGCTAAAGCACTACTTGAAGCACTGAGATGAAATGTCTGTAGCTAGGTCAGGCTTCTGTAAATGTTCAAAAGGGAGAAAGAGTCATGATTTCCTGGGAGAATTCTTTACCATTCTAAGACTTAAGAGTCTGTGTAGGTGGCAACTGGTGAAAAATAGTAAGTCAGTAAAATGATGCCTAATGATACTCTGCTGTACTCATAGATGGGTGCCTAGCCCAACTGTCACCAGACAGGCTTCACCTAGCAGCTGATGGAAACAGATGCAGAGACCCACAGCCAAAGATTGGGCAGACCTTGGGGGGGGGGGGGAGTTGTGCAGAAGAGAGGAAGGAAGGATTGTAGGAGCCAGAGGTGTCAGAGACACCACAAGAAAACTCACCGAATCAACTCACCTGGGCTCTAAGGGCCCACAGAGACTGAACCACCAACCAGAAAACATGCATGGGGTGGACCTAGGTTTTCTGCATATATGTTACAGTTGTGTAGCTTGGTCTTCATGCGGGACTCCTAACAGTGGGGGCAGGTGCTATCTCTGACTCTTGCCTGTTTGGGGACCTTTTTCCTCACACTGGCTTTCTTTAATATGCAGGGATGTGCCTATTCTTACTGTACCTCGATATGCCATTGGTTAATATCCATGGGAAATCTGTCCTTTTCTGAAGAGAAACAGAGGAAGAATGGGGTGGGAGCCAGAGGGGAAGTGCAGGGGAGGGACTGAGGGGGGTGGAGGGAAGGGAAACTGTGGTCGGGATGTAAAAAAAAATAATAAAAATAAAATGAAATAAATGTTCTCCTAAATTAAAAAAGAGTTTGCATAGGTGGGCCATCTCTGCTCCAAAATGTAGGAGTTTCATGCAAGGCAAATATTGATGATGGATTATCATTGTTTAAACTATTTGAAATTATTAGTTAGCAAGTTCACTACAATAATTTTTTTATACTAAATTCAAGTAAGAAGATGGCAGTGGGTGTGCCTTATACATTTGTATATATCTTTGCAACTGATGCTATGGGAGGTTCCATAAAAGTATAACCTGGGAACCTGGGATGCCATTAGTTTCACTTTCTATAAGCTAAAAATATAAAGAAAAAAAAGTGTATTAATGGGAGTATAAGTGATTCTAACGTTGCTCGTCTGGGGCTTGCTTCTCAAATACGACATGAAAGAAAAGCCCCAAGGAAAGATTTGTGTGTACACAGGATTTTTGGGGTGATCAGAGGAAGTCTCAGGGTAGAAAAAAGAAGACAGGAAAAGAAGTAAAGTAGATGTGTTGGGGGAACTCGAAGAAAAACAGGATATGACATGTAAGAGATTTAAGAGAGTGTGTAAAAGTAGAAACAGGAGACTTGTTTAGATGGACTCTCAGGTTTCAGTCATGTAGAGAAAAAAGGAATATAGATTGGACGGAGAAAGTTTTGGATTGCAGTACATTGCTAGGAAAGTTTGCCAAAGTCAATGGGGGAATTCTTAAGCCAACATCAACAATAATAAAAAAGGATTATTCTATCTCAAGAACTAGACCTGTCTCTGTGTCCCAGCCTTGGTGAGGGAACAGGCCTTTGTCCTGGGTTGGCTCCTGTGAGATTCCCACCCTGTCTTAGCTGGATTTCTATTGCTGTAACAGAACGCCATGACTAACCAACTTGAGAATGAAAAGGATTTATTTCAGCTTTCAGCTCTTAAGTCACACTGCATTGATGATTGAAATCAGGACATGAACTCAAACAGGGCAGGAACCTGGAGGCAGAGGCTGATGTTAAGACCATTGAGGAGTGCTACCTACTGGTTTGCTCTCATAGCTTGCTTATTCTGTTTTCTTAATACCATCTAGTACTACCTGAACAGTGGTAGTGATACCACAGTGAGCTGGGCCCTCCTATACCAATCATTAATCAAAGAAATACCCACAGACTTGCCTACAGGCCCATCTTATAGAGACACTTGCTCAATAAAGAGTCCTTCTTCCCAAATATATGGGTGAAGTTATCAAAAACTTAGCTCTATCCCATTTATGCAGGCTTTTCTATAATGTTGTGTTTAAAGGGAAAGACAATGGGAGTTGGGTGGATGGCTCAGTCATAAAGTTCTTCCTTTGGAAGAATGAGTAGTTGAGTTCAACCCCCAGAACTCACATAAAAAATTGGGGCATGGTGGAGCTCACTAACAATCCCAGCAATGGGGAAGCAGAGAAAGATGTATCCCTGGGAGTCACTGGCCAGCCAGTCTAACCTAATGAGCAAGGAACAGGCCAAGTGAGTAATCCTGCCTCAAAACAAAAACAAAAACAGTCAGATGGTACTTGAGGAACTACACCTGAGGTTGGCTTCTGGCCTCTATATGCATTCACAAGTATATGAGCATATTTACTCTCTCCCTCTCCTTCCCCCCTCCCCTTCCCTCTTCCCCTTCCTCCCCCCCACACACACTCACACACACACACACTCACACAACACAAAACAGCAATGAACAATAATGATAACTCCTGTACTTTCATCTACAGAAAACCAATTGTTTGCTTTGGTGCTTTGGCTCATGGTTTAAGGGGTATTAGACAGTCTGTCATGGCTGGAAGGATGTAGCAGAGGAAAGAAGTTCACATCAGTCTCTTGTTTTCTTGCTTCTCTCTTGCCTCTTGTCTGCTTGCTCCCCCTCTCTCCCCTTCCCTTCCCTCCTCTCTCCACATGGTGATGGCTGGATTTTACTTCTCTATTCTCTCCTTCTCTCTGCCTTTCTCTGCCTCTACTACTCTCTTAACTCCCCTCCCCATGCCCTGAATAAAGTCTATTCTATCCTATACTGTCATGTGGCTGGTTTCTCAGGGGGAGGGGATGCTTTGGCATGGGCCTGCTGAGGCACCCCCTTCCTCCACACCTCACCACACCCAGATAGAACATATCTTAATATTACTTTTTTTTTATGATCACAACATTGGTGCATTGTGACTCAGATCCAGAAACTGCAGGTTTGATCCCATCTCAGCCACCACCATGCTTGCTAAGCCCAGATCTGTCCCAGCACTTGATACATCCAGTACAACTCCAAAGAAGCAACCTCCAGAGGCTCCAATCTCTTCTCTCAGACACAGACACTTCCTACTTGACCTGTTCTTCTGACCTATCCTCAGATGGCTCCACAGACGCTAGACAGCAAGGAAACAGCCAACTCTCCTAAGACTGGACAAACATTCCCCCATACCCATTCTTCTGCATTCCCCAGAAATACATCACCCCAATGTGATTGTGAAGCAGCCAGATATCACCACGATCCTATTCCTGTTTTGCCATCATTTCTTTCCATTTTTTTTCTTTTTTAACTAAACAAAAACAGGGAAATGTTAGTATTCTGTCTAACTTCACCCCCACAGTTGCCTGGCATCAGCCAGGTAGGCTTGTCCCAGTATAAAAGGGGCTGCTTGGCCCCTCCTCTCTCTCTCTCTCTTGTTCTCTTGCCTTTTTCTTGCCTCTTGATCCCTTTTCTCCTCTCTCTACATGGCCATGGCTGGCCTCCACTTCTCTATTCTCTTCTTCTCTCTGCCTTTTTCTGCCTCTACTGCTCTCTTAACTCCCCTCCCCATGCCCTGAAATAAACTCTATTCTATACGACGACGACGATGACGACGACGACGACGACGACGACGACGACGACGACGACGACGACGACGACGAAGAAGAAGAAGAAGAAGAAGAAGAAGAAGAAGAAGAAGAAGAAGAAGAAGAAGAAGAAGAAGAAGAAGAAGAAGAAG
>JADRCD010225216.1:0-34485 GCA_019843815.1 Montemys delectorum | reverse complement strand
CTCTCTCTCTCTCTCTCTCTCTCTCTCTCTCTCTCTCTCTCTCTCTCACACACACACACACACACACACACACACACACACACACACGAGGCATGCTTCATTTTTCTGCTAGGCTTTTCTCAAGCCAATCAGTTGACAGTTACATTTAGCCATCACTCTAGTCATTAGTCTTATTCATGCCCAAACAGGGGCTCCATGTTTATTGACAATGTCCCTATAGCCTCAAAAGCTTAGAGTGAGGAATGAGTTTAATCACCCTTATACAGAAAGAAGTTCAGTGAAGAGGCCTGACAGAGAGGATGTCACCCATTCTCACAGTGGCTTTGGGATTTCTCAGCAGTAATACGAACTCCTGGGGCATTAACCATCACATTAAATTGGAAGTTCAGATTCAATATTAAAATCCAAATAGAAATGTTTTAGGTCACCCTCTATTGCTTATTATTCATTTCATTATCGATTAATGAATTGAAATGATTCATTTCCATTAATGTACGTGAATAATTCAGTGATGCTGCTCCAGTGCGGAACCTTCTATTTTTTTGTCCTTCTCTGTCCTTCCCTGGCTCCTTTATTTAATAGTGATGCTACTGCTGATGTGAGAAGCCACCTATCTCAGAAAGAAATCTTCCAAGGGGCATAAGTGCTTACCAAATCATTGAGGGGAAAGTAGTGAGGCTCCCAGGAAGACTTCAGAAGGAGTCTCTCAAAGCAGCCACTTCCTCTGCTCTGGAAAGGACCCAGGTGACCCTTCTGTGAGCTAGCACACCACAAAGGTTCTGTTGTGATCTGAGGTCAGTAAGGCCCCACCACATTAGCTCTGGGAACACATCACTTTACCCTTGGTACTTCCCAATCAATGGGTTCCTCTGTAGCCACAGCTATAGACAGGCCCCAACCTGCCCCAACCAAGGAGCTGATGGGTCAGGATATGAATCTGTCTCCTGCTGCCTTCAAAACACGGTGCCCTCTACCCCTATGCCAAGATTCAATGGAGCTTGATAAATACAGACCTTCCCCTGGGTACCCTTCGCAATGAAACTGTAAATGAGAGGGATAGGGTGGAGAAAGCCTGTGGGAATATGGGCTCTAGCTTCCCAGTATTTGGAATCAAATTCCAGTTCTTGTACAAGGGAGACAGGTGTGCTAATCCTGATCTACAGCACCAGCCTTCACCTTCTCTTCCCACTCAGAGTTGTCTTCATTTGGAAATGTATTTCACACTAAAGTAGAAATTACTGATAGCAGTCAAAATACTGCTGTTGCCAAGTATATCTAGATAAATGGAAAATAAAAGATGGCAGGACTTTTTATTAGGTTAAATAAATAGCAAGCTCCAGGAAGACATTTGTAAAATTATGGCACACTAGAAAAAGTGTTTGTATGCGCCTGTTCTTGTGTGCATCTAGTTATTTATGCATGTACATAAGTGCAAACATCACATAAAAAACAGCTCAAAGGATACTCTACCTATTCGCCAAAATTACTTCTTTGTGTAGGATAAAGGGTAGTGTGAGAAATTGTCACCTGATATTGCTGTGTACCTCTGAATGTCTTATAAAGAACCCGTATTGCTCTCCACAGCATTTTAATATTAAATGTCTTCAAAGCATGCCCCCAGGGAAGGAATGTGTAAAGTGATCTGAGGGTTGTCACATGTCTATAGTTACATAAAAAAATGACATTGTTCACCATTCATTGAACTGAGTACACTGTCCCCAATGAAGGAGTTAGAGAAAGGTTCTATGGAGCTGAAGGGTTTGCAGCCCCTTAGGACGAACAACAATTACTAACTAGTACCCTCAGAGCTCCCAGGGACCCAACCACCAATCAAGGACTATACATGGTGGGACTGAATGTTTTGGCAGCATGTGTATAGTAGAGGATTGCAAATTTGATCATCAATAGGAGGAAAGGACCTCGGCCTTGTGAAGGTTCTGTGCCCCAGTGTAAGGGAATGCCAGGGCCAATAAGCGGGAGAGGGTGGGGTGGCAGGCATGGAGAGGGGGGAGGCAAAAACAGTTTGTTCTTGTTGTTTTTGTTTGTTTGTTTGTTTGTTTTTTGGAGGGGAACCTGGGAAAGGGAAATTTGCATGTAAATAAAGAAAATATCTAAAATAAAAAATAAAAAAATAAAGAAAAAAAAATGACATTGTTCACTTAAGACCTATGTAGCTTCTTAGGGAGTGTGGCCTTGTTGGAGTAGGTGCAGTCTTGCTGGAGGAAGTGTGTCATCGAGGGGGTGGATTTTGAAGTCTCCTATGCTCACACCTTGCCCGGTGTGGCACACAGTCCCTTCTGCTGTATCAAGACATAGAACTCTCAGCTCTTTCTCCAACACCATGTCTGTATGGATGCTACCATGATGATAATGGATTAAACCTCTGAAATTGTAAGCCAGCCCCAATTAAATGTTTTTATTTCTAAGAATTGCCTTGGTCATGATGTCTCTTTATAGCAATAATAAAACCCAAACTAAGATAAATGGTACCTTAGAATACATGACAAACACACCTAAGACAAGCACCAATCACTCCTTTAAGTGGCTGACTTAATTTTTCTGGAACAGTTTTGCTTATCTGTAAAATGGGTATGATAATAGTAACTATCTCAGTGCTATGTGGGGACTATGGATAAACTTAAATGAAACCATTATAATCATGAACATTCATTGTTCTTATGCATTGAAGTAAGTATGCTCACTCCTAAATTACTGGAACAAATAACCAGGAAGTTAAAGCTCATGACAGCAAAAATCATTACTTTCACAGTTCAAGAAGCCGGAAGTCTAAACATAAAGGCGTTATCTGAGCTGGTTCATTCTGGAGAGTGACAGTGTATTCCAGACACGGCCCCAGAGGTGGATGCTGCACAGCATCTCTTTGCGGGACATTTATCAACTTGTAAAGGTGTCACCTCAGTCTGCCACTGCTTCCCTACCTTCTACTCAGGTGTCCAGGACTCATCCTTAATGGCTTCACTTCACCCACCTCGTCCAGCATGGTGTCAACAATGTCAGCTGTAAAGACCCTCTATCCAAGTGAGAGCACTCTGTGAGGAGCCAGGCAGAGAGTTCGGGAGGACTCTTCACCTGCTGCATGCAGTTAGTGCCATCCCCACAGCTTCCAAACTCCTAAAGAGCAAGAGTGGAGAGCAGGGGAACTGCATGCTCTCAAGAGGCCTTCTGAAATCAAAATCGATCACTGCCAGGGCTTGTAGAGTTTTGTTTATTATTTTATTTTATTTTATTATTTTTTGATAAATAATAAAGTGCCAAAAGGGGGGGGGGTGGGCTGGTGAGATGGCTCAGCGGGTAAGAGCACTGACTGTTCTTCTAAAGGTCCTGAGTTCAAATCCCAGCAACCACATGGTGTCTCACAACCATCCGTAATGAGATCTGACGCCCTCTTCTGGCGCATCTGAAGATAGCTACAGTGTACTTATTTATAAAAATAAATAAATCTTTGGGCCAGAGCGGGGTTGACTGGAGCAAGCAGAGGTCCTAAAAGTCAACTCCCAACAACCACATAAAAGCTCACAACTATCTGTGTGTACTCATATACATAAAATAAATAAATAAATCTTTAAAAAAAAAAGGGGGGGGGGTAATTCCCAGACGCTCTATGACTGTATTCCAGCCTGTTACTTTGGCAACAGTATTGCATTATATAAGTGAAATGCAAACTTTTTCATTCAATCAATAGTAAGCAAAAATATTATGTTTCTCCCTGGATTTCAGTAGCAATTGGGCCTCAAGTGATACTTGAGGCAGTCTTCTAAATGTGCCACTAGAGGGAGTAGGGGATGTATGTTTGTGCTTGAGATGCACAGTGCAGGATAAAAGAGAGATTATTGTGCAGCTCCGAGATTGAGCTGTATGTTTGTGATTGCAGGGTAATTTCATCTTAATGTTGACAATGCAGCTTGCGCTGCAGATCAAAGCCAGATAGCATAAATCACAAGCTGTGTTCCTATTAAAAGCATATTGTTTGATGGAGAAGAGACTCTATCTGATAACAATTCAAAGCTTCCTTTAATCACCGAAGTTCAAATGTTGCCTTTAAAATTGGACTTTGGCACAGTCAGAACAGGCATTGCATTATATATGGAATAGCTTCTAAAAATAACTACGGTGCAATGATTTGAGGAGACTGAAGATGTAAGGTAGGCTTCCGGGTTTTCAGCCTAGAGTACGTCGACCAACCTCTCAGCTTGGTTTCCCATCAAGTAGCTCAGAAGGGGACAGGCCTCAGAAAGATAATAGCAATGGTAACAAAAACATAGGTACTTGACATATATTAATTCATTTAATTTGTATAACAATCATTTCAGTGTGGATAGCCCATCAACATCTTTACTTTACAAATAGATGAAAGCCCATGATCACCAAGAGGTACCAAATCACTAAATGCCTTTTGTAACGACTGCCCAAAGAAACCAATGATGCCAAATGCAGAGACAAATGAGGAGCGACTGAAATTATCACACACTACAGGAAAGAATGCACAAAGATTCAGCCCTTTGGAACAGCTTTACCATTTATTATAAAGTTAAATACATAGTTACAACCTGATACAGACTTCCCACTTCTAGGCAATTATCTAAGAAAACCAAACATATAAACATTACATGAATGCTTATACCTACTTAGTTCATAGGTGCCTAAAATAAGCAACTCAGAAGTCTCTCATTTGTGAATAGAAAAGCTGCTCTACATGCAGTGGAATGTTGATTAAGAATGGGAAATGAGCCGGGCAGTGGTGGTGCATGCCTTTAGGCAGATTTCTGAGTTCAAGGCCAGCCTGGTCTACTGAGTGAGTTCCAGGACAACCAGGGCTACACAGAGAAACCCTGTCTAGAAAAATAAACAAAAGACAAACAAACAGAATGGGAAATGAATAGATTCTCACCTGAAGGATACTAAAGAAAAAAGATGGAAGATTTGAAGTGTTAATTATAAGAATAGAGAATGGCAAGGGCTCAGGGAAGAAAGAAAGGTGGCTGGAGTGGGGACAGTATGGAGTTTGGGAGGGTTCATGACAGTATTCTAAACCGTGATGGTAGGGGTCGCATAGCTATGTTCATCTAAACTCAAATGCACAAAGGAGTGAATTTTCTTGTGTGCACATTAAAAGTTTTGAGCCAGCATAAACAATAAGTCAGACTTCTAAGGCAAACTGACTGACAAGTTTCCAGTCTGTTCTCCAAATCTGTAGCTTCAGCCAGCTTTAGAAAGAAACACATGCATCTGACTATGTAAAGAATGGTTGTCATTTTTTCCTTGAACCATACAGCATGACAACTATTATATAATATTTCATTATGTGAAGCATTAAAATTAACCTAAAATTATTTTGAGTACATGAGAGGATGAATATTATAGTCAAATGCTATACCAAGTACCATAAGTGACCTCTGAATCCATGGATATGGACATCCAAAAAGTGTTTGGAGCCAGGGGGTGGTGGCGCACGCCTATAATCCCAGTACTTGGGAGGCAGAGGCAGGCGGATTTCCGAGTTCAAGGCCAGCCTGGTCTACAGAGTGAGTTCCAGGACAGCCAGGGCTACACAGAGAAACCCTGTCTCGAAAAAAAGTGTTTGGGAATTAAGTTCCATGGATACTAAGGGATGACTGCATTTTTATTTCAATATGTTCGAGATACATAAATGAGGGGTATTTGTTCAACATGCTCATTATCTCTGATGATGTCAGAAACAGTGACCAGTGAGAGAAAACAAGGCCACTTAATAAAGAGAGCAGAATTACATAGAGGGAAGCAAAAAGAAAGCTCTAAAGCAGGAACCCTAGGAAAGAAGTCTATCCTAACACTTATGAAGACAAGAGGAAATTGGAGTTCTGATAGAACCTGGAAACTAGAATGAGCCCAACAGACTTAGGATGCAGACCTATGAGAAAGATAGATCATCTGACTCTTGGTGGCCCTTCTGAGACAATGAGAAAGGATAAAAGGAGGAGAGGGAGGAGGAAGAGGAGGAGGAAGAGGAAGAGGAGGAGGAGGAAGAAGAAGCTAAAAGCCCCTTTAGTTGGTGGCACTATTAAAATGCTACTTATGGGACTCTACCCAGAAGCATGGCAGCAAAGATGGGTGATAAGGTCTCTCTCCTCACTCCTCTAACCACTTCTAGATCTCTAATTCCCCTTGTATTGTCCTCTTGTTGACAGGAACCTACCTGGAAAAGCAGCCATAGAGGGCTCAAACATAAACCTTAGAGAACAGAGTTCTGGTGGGTGATGCTATGGTTTGACTGTATCTCTCAAATGTGTCAGAATCTCCCAATGATACATCTCCCAGTGTGTTAGAAACTCAGTCCCCAGGGTAACAGTGTTGAGAGGGAGACCTTAAAAGAGTGATTAGGTCATAAGGGCTCTGACTTTGTGACTACGTTAATGCAGTTATCACAGAGTATTATGGAAAGAATGAGGCCTTTATAAAAGAAGAGTTTGGTCCCTCCTGTCTTCTGCTCTTCCACCAGTGTTATGATATGCCATGCTATAGTTGAGTAGATTGCCATCAGCTGATAGATACAGCCCCCTGATCTTGGAGTTCCCAGTCTCGAAAATTATGAGCTGACTACATTTCTTCTATTCTGTGTAATTTTTTCCATTCTTAGCTGCTCTGCTATAGCTGTATAAACAGATCAACACAGGTAAGCTTTGGAGCAGAGAATTTAATAACTCAATACTCATTCATTTGACAAATATTTGTTGATGATTGGGTATTCAGCGAGGTGAGGCTCTTTCCATTTAATGACTAAAAGTAAGTAGAACAAAAAGCAAGCTAAGCAGGAGTCTTGCTGAGTGTATTAGGTTGGCTATGGGGATCAGATACATAGCTGTTTCTAAGGGAAATCACCTCTTCCTTGTATCAGGTTCTTGGAGCAATAAAGCTAGCACATCATCACTCAGTATGACAAGGAAATACTGGCTGTCTTCCCAGGAGATAAAGCACTCTGTGTAGGCTCCCCATATCCTTGGATCACTTTGACATGAGCAGAATTAGACCACATGAGTTGCCTGGAAAGAATCCTTCATAAAGTTGTCAGCCCAACAAACCTCTCCAAAATTTTATGGAGGGCTGAATCATTACCTCACCCCAGGATCTGTTAAAGTTACAGAAGAATAAGTCCACAAAGTTCAGGTTCTTGGTGAAAACAAAGGTGAAGACCAAATAGTTTTCCCCTGTTGTTCTACATATTCATGTAGAAATCATTATCAGTGTTCATGGTCTGTTTGACTTGCTTGTCTAGCTTCTGCAAGAGTTTGCTTGCTTTTGCTAACTTTGTAATTTGTAGTCAGCATGCCCTCAGGGTTAGTCACCCCTCTTATATTCATATAGGACATTGTTCCCCAACCACATTTGAAATAACTTACTTTAAAACTGAAGTAGATAACTCCTTGGACTGTTACTAGATGAAGATTTCTCTTAAGCATGTGCAACCCCCAAACCAAATGCCATGCCACATCTTCAAGAAATTGCCTCTGATCATGCATGAGCCCATGACTTGAAGTTCCCCACTTCCTGAAAATTAGACATTGATATAGCATGAGCTGCTCAAAGCCATCCCTGTTCCTTAATCTAGTCCAATTCCCTGCAGTTTAAGCTATGGAGCCTTCAATGAGATCTAGCTAATAACTTCCAGATGAGATCGCTTCCTTGTTCAGTTTTTCTCTTCATATTTTGTTTGTCTCATTGTTATATAGTTAGCTCTGGATAGTTACCTCTTACTTTGTAGATTCTATTTCTAAAGGACCTGGCCTTTGTCATCAATTGCTATTAAGAGTTTCCAAAGGGAATCCTTATAGGTTTCCCCAATACAGTTAGTACAGTCACCAGTTGAGTGCAGTCACCGATTGGTGCTGATGGGGTGTATTCCCTATTGAGAACATTATCCTCCACACTAAGGATCACATCATTAGGTATGATCAATTTCCAGTCCTTACAGAGTTGGGTTCTATGCAGGGAAATTTGGGGCACAGGTCACAATGTGTGGACACCACAGAATGGTTAAGTGAATCTCTTATTCCATGAAAAACATTCTTGTTCTTCCATGAATAATTAGTTGATATCAACCCAATAGATCAGGCCAAGTTTGCCTGATGATATCTGTGTCATAGTCAAAGTCCATCCAATGTCTAGGCTTGCTCCAAGTTTAGTTTTTAAAGTTTTAATTACTATTCCTGATTCTGAGTTATGTAATATTCTGGAAAAGACAGAATGTAGAATTTGAAAGTTACTTTTGACACAAGTGATGGCTTGCAAATCACAGTTCCTCTGTGCCTTAAAGCTGTACTCTAAACACAGAGGAGAACTACATACAGGTTTACAGTTAGTCTTCATGAAACAACCAATGTGAGGACCATGACAATCTCCTTGCCCCTTCTTTGTCAGCTCTACATATGGTCTTGTCATGTAAATGAGCGCAAATGTTGACCATACAATCAATTGATCAATTGTGGACGACATTTTGCTAGCATCATTTACTGTGGCAGAGCACACACATATTGAGAAAGAGAGAAAGAGAAAGAGAGAGAGAGAGAGAGAGAGAGAGAGAGAGAGAGAGAGAGAGAGAGAGAGAGAGGCTCACATGCATTGCACATACACCCCCTTCCTTTCTTTGCCCACTTTCTATCCCTTTTCTGTCTCTTCATATCCTTTCTCCACTCCCTTTCCCTAAACTCTATTCCAACATCAGTGGGAAAAATGAAGTAATCCTACTTTTGGAACCAGAGAAACCCATCTCTTCTATATTCCCTTGGCAGACATCTTTTCTAGGCATACACTACCAGTTCCTAGGATCCTCTAAGGAGTTGTGTGACATGCTCAGCCCACTCTCAGGACTGCCTCAGTGTAAAAGATGTCCTCCACTGATAAGAAGTAAGAGTAGGAGGAACTTTTGGTTAATCTTGAGCAGCAACTTGGTGAGATGGAGATTACCTAGGAGAGTAGCCAAGCACATCTCAATGTGTCTATGAGCCAGTTAACTAAGGGGGAGAACCTACCCTGAATATGGATAGTATTACACAATGGTACAGAGCTGGATGAGGTCTATTGAATAGGAACCCTCTTTCCTGCTTCCTAGACACCATGAGATGAACTGCTCAGTCCCACCATGCTCTTACCCGAGTGACAGACTCCAAACTCTGAAACTTAAATGCCTAAGATTGTTTCTCACAGATACTTTACCACAAGCAAATGAAAAGTGGTTAACAGGAAAGATAAATGCCTCAGATATATCTACTCTGAATCCGCAGCAGGTCAGAACCTTGGGTTGGCTTCCTTCCTATTTTACTCATTAAGCCCTCTGCTGACACCTGCAAGTATGTATCCTTTCCAAGGGATCCAACCAACATAAGACACAACTTTACTCCTCTCACCAACTCTCAAAGTAGTCCCTCACTGTCATGGCTGAAAAGTCAGGAACCAGGAAGCCCACTGTAAAAAGAGAAGAGGATAAAGGTCTGTGACAAGGCTTCTGCCACTACTTGTCTTTGTTTGGAAACATGATGATGGTCCTGACTCATTGGTACATTACATCTTGCTCACTCCTGCTTTTCTGTGCATTTGTCACCCCAGGATTATTTCTTTATTACTTAACCATAAGACTTTTCCCATTTCTCAAAAGACATAACAGCAGTTTTATAGACAATGGAGACAAAATTGACTGATGGAGAAAATATATTGGCAGTACCAGGAGCTTGCCAGCAAGGACTTATTAAAACATCTCTCCAGTATAGTTAAGAAAGAAAATGAGCAAATTGTTCCATTTCAGTTGACGTAAAGTCGGGAGGTAGAAAAAGGAGCGAGAAATTCCTTGTAGGCATTCTCATTTTTCTACCCTCTGAGCTCTGTAGCAATTAGATGTCAACGCTAAGGCTCCGTTCTTTATCCAGTCCCTTAAGTATATATCTCCAGTCAACATTCCTGCCTGCAATTGGGAAAAGAGTGATGCATTTTTTTTTTCTTCCAGGAAACCAACACTAATGGCCAAATTTAAGTGACAGATAAACATTTCTCATGATAAAAATAGAACTCAAGGCTCCAGCATAGGTATACTTTTTATTTTGAATTCACTTATGTCTTTAATATTAGCCGAAATTTAAGGGCATAGGGACTAAGTACTTCCAATTGTGTTTTTATTGTGAATGTTTAAGATTTATTCACTTTCTTTTATAAATTTGTGTGGTTGTTGGTTTGAGATGCGATCTCACTACTTAGCCCAGCCCAGGGCTATGACTGCCTATTTAGCTGAGTATGACCTCAAACTCATGATCCTCCTGCCTCAACCTCCCAAGTTCTGAGATTACAGTCTCATACCACCATACCTAGGTTAATATTACTATATTTTTTAAAGCACAGAAAACTCAGAAAAAGTTAAACAAACCATTCATATGTAAATGTAACAGATGAAATTAACCCCTTCCCCCTTGATAACTTTTCATCTAGGGGTTAAGGATAAAAACATATCTCATATTAGACAAGTATCTAGCCTTTTTACAAGATGTGTGTGGAGGTCAAAGGATAATCCCCAGGAGCTGATTCACTCCTTCTACCATGGGATTAGGAGATTGGATCATCAGACTTGACCAGCAGGCCCTTATAACCCCTGGGCCATCCCAGCAGCTCTCTCTAGTGTTACTGTAATTATTGTGTGCATGCTCTTTCACATGTCTTATTCACACTATATATATATCTTTTTGTTTCTACTTATGATGATCAGCTTTTTAGAAAAATCATGCCGGGCGGTGGTGGCACATGCCTTTAATCCCAGCACTTGGGAGGCAGAGGCAGGCAGATTTCTGAGTTCGAGGTCAGCCTGGTCTACAGAGTGAGTTCCAGGACAGCCAGGGCTACACAGAGAAACCCTGTCTCAAAAAAAAAACAACAAAAAAAAATCATGTATTAACCAATTGGTATATTTTAACAGTTATATAGTATCCTAGTGTTTAGCCCTTCATTCTCCACAGAATATCCCATTGTAAGTGGTTCTATTCAATAGGCTCTATATCTGTACTCTTAGACAAGTTTGTGATATAAACTGTTACAAAATACAGTTTATTTCTTTATGGATTTGAGGTGCATTTGTGTATCAAAGATTCACATACCCTATAATCTCCCCAATATTTATTCTAACACACCAAGCCCAAATATACTTTACTTTACCATAAATTCTTCTACAATAAAATGTGTATAATTGTACTAGAAAAAAAAGGCCCTCGCCTCTTACAATACCTGACTAATATAGATGTAGAGGCTCACAGCCATTCATTGAACTGAGTACACTGTCCCCAATGAAGGAGTCAGAGAAAGGATCTATGGAGCTGAAGGGTTTGCAGCCCCTTAGGATGAACAACAATTACTAACTAGTACCCTCAGAGCTCCCAGGGACCCAACCACCAATCAAGGACTATACAGGGTGGGACTGAATGTTCTGGCAGCATGTGTATAGTAGAGGACTGCAAATTTGATCATCAGTAGGAGGAAAGGACCTCGGCCTTGTGAAGGTTCTGGGCCCCAGTGTAGGGGAATGCCAGGGCCAATAAGTGGGAGAGGGTGGGGTGGCAGGCATGGGGAGGGGGGAGGCAAAAGAAGTTTGTTCTTGTTGTTTTTGTTTGTTTGTTTGTTTGTTTTTTGGAGGGGAACCTGGGAAAGGGAAAATTTACATGTAAATAAAGAAATTATCTAAAAAAAAAAGGCCCTCGCTATACAAACACAAGAAAAATGCATTTGAAACCTTCTATGCCACATTTAAAATTAGAGATGTTGCTATTAAGCCAATCTACAGCCAGGGAAAGAAGCATGGAGACTTACTCAGGACTGAACCACATAGTTCTGAAAAGGGAAGAGCAAAGTGTGGCTACAAATTCAGATAGAGCAGGCCATTAAATGCTGAGCCACCTGCTACCTCATGAGAGGACTCTCAAGCACCCAGCTGCCTAGCTATAGAGAGAGTCACTAACTGATGTATTTTGAGCCAGCCAGGACCAAAAAGGAAGAGACACATCACTATCTGTTACTATAGATTTTTGTATTTTTATAAAAGGAAAACCAATTAGACAAAATATAGGGATATAGGCCAAAAAATCCCTCACCTCTCTTTATTGGCTTTACCCCAAGATTAAGAAAGCACCACTCAAGCAGAGCAGTGTAAGAGCTAAGGTCTGTTGGGGACACTGATCTTTGGGAGAACATCTTCAGCTCCTAAAAAAGTTATGAGGAAGACTCTTGACAGAGTCTGGTCAAAATAGATGAGCACAGAGCTGGAGCAGAATCCTACATACAGAGATGGGACCCTGTTTAGAGTCTCAGCGCTGCCTGAGAAAGCAAAGGCTTAAGTACAGTGTTTAAGGTAGGGCAGAAATAAGCTTAGCTGGGAGGCAGCAAGTTCATTCACAAACTCTGAGTTGTCAATCCCTGGCTTAGACAGGGAACCAGAGTGAACTGAACAAGCTGAAATGGACCTGCTGAGGCAGGGAGTGCTGGCCAGAGTCGGTGTGGTTCAAGTAGTCGTGGCCAAGTTTTAGAGATCAGTACTGAATGCTCGTCTAAAGAGCATCAGGAAGGAAATGTCCCATCAAAGCTTACAGGACACAGACACATCCCCAAGCCGCCTATGAACTCTCTAATGATACTTTAAGAAGAATAGACAGGGGCAAGTTAACTTCTGGCACTCCTTCTTTGAGACTAGATGTCAAGTTAACACAGCACTTCTCAGTTAGGACTAACCACGATTCAACAAAGAACAGATTGTGACCTCCTCAGAGAGAACACAGTGTTTGGCCACAAGGAAAAAGCCATGCTTCAAACATGGTTGAGCAGCAAAGTACAAGGAGCCCACATCCCTGAGGATTTGGAAATTGCTGACCAAGGCTGAATAACATTTCCTAGCTCCATTTATATTACAGAAGGGGAGGAAAAAACTTCTATCTCCTTTTAAATAATTGTCATATTTGGTTTTCTGCAATTTATAGAACTGAATTCTAACTTACTTCCTGCACAGTTGTTCCTTTGTATCCTCTGAGAATGGTTCAGGATTGCAATGGATACTAAACTCTGCAAATGTGCAAATTCTTATTCAAAATGCTTAATATTCACATATATCCTATATAGTCACCCATATATTCTTTTATATATATATATGTATGTGTACACTGTAGCTGTACAGATGGCTGAGCCATCATGTGTGTGGCTGCTGGGAATTGAACTCAGGACCTCTGCCGACCCCGCTTGCTCCGGCCTCGCTAGATCTGGTGTAATTCACTGTAGCTGTTTTCAGACGTACCAGAAGAGGGTGTCCGATCTCATTAAGGGTGGTTGTGAGTCACCTTTTGGTTGCTGGGATCCAAACTCAGGACCTTCAGAAGAGCAGTCAGTGTTCTTACCCGCTGAGCCATCTCGCCAGCCCCTCACCCATATATTCTAAAACCACTTCTAGACTACCTGTATTACCTCTTGCAATCTTCTGTTTGTGCTCGATGGACTCTTTGATGCAGAGCCCAGGGATACAGGGATGAGACAACTGGGTTGTGTGCCCACATCCATCTCTCCAGCCCTAGGATGGAGCAAGTACATAAGGGAAAGCTATTCAGAGCAATAAGGATTCCAAAGAGCTGATGTACTGCAGATTTACATGATCTTGTTTGGTCTTTCTAGTGTCTATCAACATTTACAAATCAGAAATTTCACATCCATGTATACTTTTCCAGTTTTCCCTCAGAATATCAGATAAACCAACAAGGCTGAGACAGCCATAGAGAGCAAAGGATTAGTAGAAGGTGGTCACATGACATAGGGCCTGAAGCCTCCACTTGTCACCAACCCTCACTTCCTTCTTTTCCTCTTTTATTTTTGTTTTTTTGTTTTTTGTTTTTGTTTTTGAAACAGTGTTTCTCTGTGTTGCCCTGACTGCCCTGGAATCTGCTCTGTAGACCAAGCTGTTATAAAACTCAGAGATCTACCTGTCTCTGTTTCCAAGTGCTGGGATTAAAGACGTATACCACTACATCCAACTTTCAGCCCTCAGTTTCTAAAGTTTCATTGCTCATACCCTGACACAGGTAAATTGAAGGCATGCTGTCGGCAGCTTCGCCTAGGACCTCCATCCCTTATTGTACCCTATGAGAGTGCATCAGTTCCCAGCTGCCCCATTCTACAGATGATACAAATAATCTATAGATTATGTACCCTTCCCCCTAAGAGGCAGACACAGCAGGTGGTTGGCTTGCATACTGAACAAATGACTGGAACTGGTTTCCTTGCCTGGAGGTGGTGTAATTCACGCTTCTGATCTCTCCATGATATCGTGCGGAAGTATGGCTCTAGTTGAGGCCATGTCTTATCCTAGTATCTTCCCTACTGTTTTTATCCTATTTTATTTGTTGCAACAAATAAAATGTATCAAATTTCCCATGTTGTGTTTAGCTAATAGGCAGCAAGTTCTTTATAAAGCCTGAGTTTTCAGTCTCAGGGTTAGACAGAGAACCAGCATGAACTGAAACAGTTAAAGTAGACCTTCTGCATCAGGCAATGCTGGCCAGAAAAGGTATGCTTCAGTCAATCTTTAGAGATCAATACAGACTGTCAGATTAATGGTACCATGGAATCCACTGCTGCACTGGCCTAAGAGTTATTATTCTGAGAAAACACATGATTCTTTGTACCGGGCACCATGGGCTTGCTTATCTCCTAATTGTTGCTTATATTGGCTTGGGTGGCCTTCCTTTGTCATCAGCAATGACAAGCAGGTCTCCCACAGTCAGCACTATAGAAACAGGATGACAACTGACTGCTACCTGAAAGAGCCAATGTATAGGGGTGATCTCTTCAATTTTGTGCAGTAGAGAAGCTTAGCTTCTAGATACAGGAGGGCTATTGTTTCCCACTGATTAGATTATGCTATGTTGGCAAACTGTGTGACTATGCATAAGACATCCATGTAGATTCTTGGAAGTCTGTTTGGAGGAACAGCTTTGACCAAGAATGTCAAAGACACTTGGTGTAACTCCACCTCCATAGCAATGTTCATACTAAGGGTCCACTCTATCCCGGTGGCTGCCGGCAAACAATTAAGCATAGTTGGGGGGTGCTAGGACAAGGCCTTCCCCACCAGATCTAACGTAAGGGACAATTCAGCTCTAAAGTTCCCAATTGGCTTGGCTCTGACTTTCTTAGTTCTATCACCTAAGGCTTGTCCTGTCCAATTCTTCTCCCTCACATTCTCTTTTCACAGACCAGGCTTATATCTGCTCTGAAGTTTTTCCCTACCTAGTCCTGTTTCTTTCTCCATCATCCATTATGGGCATCCCTCCCATTAAACCTCTTGCAGTCTTCATCCCATCTTGACATTTGCTTCTCTTAGGACCCAGTTTGGCATGTTGGACTGGGCTGACTAAGTACAAATGAGCCTGCAGTGGAAATCCAAGTGGCAGCAGTTAGAGGATAACACCCACTTAATGATTCCAGAAAGCATTTGACAGGTAAATTAAGGAATCACAAAACATCACAACGGAATGTATTCCAAACCTGTAGTGAATATTTATGTACAGAAAGGAAAATTGACGTCACAACTGAGACTGACATGCTGGATTACAGGAGTCTTACTTTTTGTCTTTGTTGCTGTTGTCGTCATTTCTTTTGGATTTTCTAATGTTTCCGTAATAAAAACTACTTCACTTCAAACACTTCTCTAGAGAGGGGCATTCCAGCACAGAGGAGAAAATAGTTTAGAACTTACAGAACTTTGGGTAGATAAAGCTGGTGTGACTTTTCCATGAAGGGTCGGTAAGCAGGGGACACAGAGCGGGGAGAACATGAAGACTTGAGGTAGACCAAACAGGGTAACTGGAGGCAAACCTCTCTCCCAATGCATTGATCAGCTGAATGTCTAGCTCCTCCACTACCTCCAATTCTATTCCAACTTTTTCTATATTCTCTGATATTCAAGTGTGTATATCTAGTAGAGTTTATTCATTTATTCAACCAGCACTTGCTAAGCCCTGCATCTGGCCCTCTGTTAGGTTCTGCAGAGTCTGAGATATGTCACGCACTAATACTTGTCTCCTGGAATTCATTCTCTCCTTTTCCTTGTGCAGAAAACCCCATCTTTTGTCCACTTTGCAATTATGTTTCATTATCAATCTGTGGTTGATCTTTCTTTACATCTAAGAGAGACTGTGTATTGTCGGCTGGAAATGCACTGCCAGATATCAGCTCTGTCAGTAGACACCTTTGCCCTTCATCCTCCACATGTCTGGAAAGCGGACAGAATCATGGAAGGAACCTGCGGAGCAAAGACCTTCATGCCTTGTGTAGGGGATGGGAGAAGATTAATGTAAGGTAATTGTGTTGGTTTATTTTATATCAACTTGATACCAGCTAGAACCATATAAAAGGAAGGAACCACATTTGAGAAGATGCTTCTATAAGATTTGTATGTCATTTTTTTTTTGTTTTTCTAAACAGGTTTTCTCTGTGTAGCCCTGGCTGTCCTGAAACTCACTCTGTAGACCAGGCTAGTCTCGAACTCAGAAATCTGCCTGCCTCTGCCTCCCAAGTGCTGGGATCAAAGGCATGCACCACCACTGCCCAGCATTTTCTTAATTAGTGATTAATGTGGGTGGTACCATCCCTGGACTGGTGGTCCTGGCTTCTATAAGAAACTAGGATGAGCAAGCCATGATGAGCAAACCAGGAAGCATCATTACTCCCCACCATGGCCTCTGCATCAGCTCCTGACTCCAGGTTCCTTCCCTGCTTAAGTGCCTGTCCTGACATCCTCAAGGTGGAAATGCCAGCTAAATAATTACTTTCCTCCCCAAGGTGCTTTTGGTCATGGTGTTCCATCACAGCACTAGTAAGCCTAACTAGGACAAAAATTATAAACCATGAGGTTTACCATTTCTGGGGGAAGTTGGTGAGAAAATTCAGTCTGAAAGGCACTTGTTACCACACCTGGTGACCTGAGCTCAGTCTCCAGGTCCTATAGTTAGAAGGAGACAACCAAGTCTAGAAATTTTTTGTCTGATTTCCATGTATATAGTTGGGCACTCCTGTCACACACATGCACACACATACATCCACATGCATGTAAATATCATAAGTAAATGTAATATGTAATGTAATATATAAAGTATATAATATATATGTATAATATAATCATTGTTTTATATATATTAGAAGTACATACATATGCATATATAATAAATATATTAGAGGTACATCAACAAATTTCAGTTCTTTCTCAGAAAATTTGGAGGATTAGCGAGGATTTCCTAGAGGAGACAATATTTGAGGTAAGGCACGCAGAGTGAGTAGAGTTACTTACAGTAAGACTGAGCAGGCCCAAGGAGGCATCGTATGAGTGGTCCTTCAGGGAGCTGTTTAGAGCATCTCAGTCCTGGCAGCAGCATGCAAAGAACCCAGAACTGGCAGGAGATGTAGGTCTGGAAGCAACCCCTGACAAAGGTATAGAGATGATTGTATTTTAGATAATGGAATAATCCAACTTATATCTTAGTATCTCTACTTCTGTTTGAAGAATGTTGGGGAGGATGGGGTCGGGTGAAGATTACCAATGTTGTCATCCTAGAGGAGGAAGGCATGCTTCAGATGATCTAAAGAACTTTCTAGAAGGGTAGAAGGGTGGAAGGGGAAATATGAGATCATATACATAATTGTGCCTGAAATCCAGGGTCCAACCAGAGGGATAATCTGTAGTCTGGAAATGCTTAGGTAATGGATACTTCAAGGCAGAGCCAATGGGCTCAGTGAAGCTCAAGGTAAAGGGAAATGATCTGTTTGCAGGAGCAGTGCTCTCCGGGCTTCATAAACAGCTATCACGGGATAGCAGCAATGAGCAAATGAGACAGAAGTGGATGCCAGAATCAAATGTAAAAGGGAAGGAATGTGGCCGTATTTTCTCCTAACAGGTATGATAGGCATGAGTTTAGCTGATTTACCACCACCACTAACAACAACAACAAACTCCACATATAAATACACAAAATGCCTTTTATGTGAACATCATGGTGGTGAGCCCAGATTACAGCTAGTATACCACATCCAGAGTGGATCTCAGGGGTTGACTTAATTGATGTGCTGAGGAAATTAAAAAAAAAGACAGAGGCACATGGACACACAAAAGATCTAGGCTCTGCTGGAGAAACCACAGCACTCTGCAAACTTAGTGTGCTTGTTGTAGAGTCAAATGAGTGTTGTATACAGCTGAACAAGGAGGCAGGGTTATTACACACAGATCATCCAGGAGCCAAGGTGCATGGGATACAGCTGCTTAAGGGACAGGTGTAGCTAATCCTGGTAGGAGCCGTCTCCAGATCATAAACATCAGTGGGGAAGAAGGCATGGTGGACATTTTCCGAACACACTGTCAATATCCGCACAGACTCGAAGAAAAGCGTTTGCCATTTCTCTCTTGACATAGCTGTGGCCATGTCAACAAAACACATTCATTCCTTCAGGGCCTCACACATTTAGGGGTTTCTCCCTTCACAACAATACACCACAGGAGTTGGCTCCCACCATCCTGCAGATTCTTAACTACTCATTTCTCCTTTAGCCCTTTAGGTTTTTCAAAGCCTGTATCCTTCCCATATCCACACATTCACCCTCACATCCTAGTCAGTAGACATCTGAAAACACTCTATCTCTTGCAGACAAAGCATATCAAGAGGACGGAAAACAATGTGACTCCTAGAGGTAACTTCCTAGGTATGCGATTTCCATACCTAGAAGTAACTCTGTTTTGTGACACTCCCCCAAACTGTGTATCCATTTTCCAGTGGCTTATGGTAGAGGTTATGTATTTAGTGGACAAATTTTCTAGGCCCAAATCTTGCTTTTCTCACCAACAAGAATACTAACTGGCAATGTCCAGTGTCCAGTTCTTGTAAATGGGTCTGATAACCCCATTGTACTGGCTGATTTTGTGTGTCAACTTGACACAGGCTGGAGATATCACAGAGAAGGGAGCTTCATTTGGGGAAGTACCTCCATGAGAATCAGCTGTGGGGCATTTTCTCAATTAGTGATCAAGGGGGTAGGGCCCCTTATGGGTGGTGCCATGACTGGGCTGGAAGTCTTAGGTTGTATAAGAGAGCAGGCTGAGCAAGCCAGGAGAAGCAAGCCAGTAAGAAGCATCTCTCCATGGCCTCTGCGTCAGCTCCTGCTTCCTGACCCGCTTGAGTTCCAGTCCTGACTTCCTTTGTGATCAACAGCAATGTGGAAGTAAGCTCAATAAAACCTTTCCTCCCCATCTTGCTTCTTGGTCATGATGTTTGTGCAGGAATAGAAACCCTGACTAAGACAAATTGGTACCAGCATAGTGGGGTATTCCTGTGACAATGTGACCATGTTTTGGGGAGGACTGTGGAAGGACTTTGGAACTTTGAGCTAGAAGAGCCACTGGTTGTTAAGAACTCTGTGGGATGTTCTGTAGGAGCTTAGAAGATCATGTTGAGAACAGTGCAGAAGATGGAGACCTGGCTTGTGAAATTTCAGAGGGAAGATCAAAGACTCTTATCGGGGCCATGTTGTTTTGATTGTGAAGATTCTGTGGTTCTGGTTAGCTGGAGCTGAAGTATTAGCCACGATTAACAAGATACCAGAACTACTAAAGCGAAAACTTTGCATTACTGGGACTATTGATGCTGGTTAGCTGGAGCTAAGAAATTAGCTGTGATTAAGAAGAAATCAGCACCACTGAGGTGACATCTTCTGGGAAGTGTTTTCTGAGAGCACAAAGAGGCTGTGTTCCAGAGATAGCCAACGTTGTACCTTGTGCTGCAACGGGACTTGGTAATGTGTAAGAGTCACTCAGGTGGTACTGGTTTTGAAGGCATGAAAGGATCATAAAGAGCAGCTGAGGCTTGGCACAGTGAGAGGCCATAGAAGGCCATTGGTGAAGGGGCAGTCTCGGTTTGCAATTGATGGCCCAGGACTGAAGGGGTCATGCAAAGGAATTGAGGCTTGGCACCATGAAGACAGTCTATGAGAGGCTATTGGTGAAGCCTAGTTACAGCGGAAGACAGCGGTGTTTTGGAAATGCCAGTACCATGCAATGACCACCAAGAACAGTAGCAGCAGTGGAATACAGGCATCTGGAGCCTAGAAGACAAGATGTGTGCTACAAAGGGCAGAGCTGGAGAAGTGACCAAAGCCCTTAGGGGAGCCCAGAAGATCATGAGTTGGAACCCAGACATTGATTTTGCTTTTGATTGTGACTGTGCCCTGATATTTTTCCCTCTTGAAGGAAGAATGTATTTTAGTGGAGCCCACAGTTAAGAGACTTTGAATGTTAAAAGATACTGGACATTTTAAATGGATTGAACTTTTAATATGTAAAGACTGTGGGAGGGTTGAGATCTGCCTGGTTTATCATTATCCTGGAAAGTGAAATGGCTACAATGTGTTCTAGGAGACCTGGAAGCTACACAGAGGCAGTTACAGAAGAGGATCAAATCTGTCTCAAACCTCTCTTTCCATTGTGTTCAACACAGGAAGAATAGAGTCCTTAGTCTGCTATGACTGTCCCAGAGCTGCAGGCACTGAAGAGGAGGTCTCACATTTCCAATGGAGAAGAGGTCGCAAAAGATGGTTGAAGCCAGTAGTTATCAAATTGTGAAGGCTCAGGACTCTTTTACAGAAAGGTAGAAAGGGCTCCCAAGAATTTTTTCCTCCTGTGGGTTGCACAATCTGTATTTACTGCACAAACATACAAATGGAGAGACTTTAAATATACTGACTTTAAGGTAAGAATAAATTCATGAATATTATAACATTTTAATGAAAATAACCATATTTTCCAACACTAAAAAGAACGACAGGAGTGACAGGCTTTACATTTCTGTAAACCTTCATGTCTGGCTCAACAGAAGGTAGCTCTCTATTTTTTATGTTGCTTTTGCATTCGACCCAGACCAATCTTTCGGCAGTGTGGGTTGCTCCTGCAAATCTCTATTACACTCCAGGGACAGGGCGTTAAAATAGCAAGTAATAGCTTGGCACTGTTGTGAATGATATTTGACTCTATGGCTCTTTAAAGGGATCTTGAGGTTCTCCAGGCGTGTTCCTATTGTACCTTATAATTGGTAGCTTGGTAAGTGCTAGTCCAAGTGTTCTCCATGAACTGTTTGTCCCCACTCAATGTTTAGATTAGTATAGAAACTGACTAAATGTATAGAAACTTTTATAGCAATTTTGTAGTAATCTTGCATCTCTTGACTCTAATAGCAATAAATCAAGGCTTTGTCTTGTCTCTTTTCTCCTATATCTCTTCTTAGTAATTTAAGTTTATTATGCTGTATTTTACAAAAGGATCAGCACATAATGGATGGCAAATTAAGAAGGAAAATGGAGACTTTGTTACAATTTTTACAACAATTGTCTAGCCTGGTGCTATGCTGGGCCAGCAGGAATATTGCAGCATATATTCAAGATACAAGTTTCCTGGCTTCATCCCAGGCCAAGTCAATCAGAACCAGGAAAAGGACCCAGTAATAAGTGTAGACTTGAGTCAATAGAGTAGCAATTTCTGTACAGTATGATTCAGGAATGAGTTGCTTAAGCCCAAAAAAGACCAAGGGGCCATATGGTAGCACTCATCAAAGGATATTGCCTTAATTCTCTTTCCTAAATTAAGATTAATTCAATAGTAAAATAGGTCAGTTTTCAGGAAAGCATACATTATGGATTAATAGGTCTCCCTTTAGCCTGGTCATAATCTAGAGCTAAAAAAAGAGCCCCCAGTTTCTGCCAGTTTGGAATTTGCAGCATAGCAGCCCTCTTTGCACCACCCCACTAGCATAAAATTCATGTGGCATTGAGTCTGAAGGAAGACACACTCCAAAAAGGCAGGAAGGGTCACCTCAATGGGAAATAGTGAAGCAATTAAACAAGAGGGGCTGTGGCAGCAGCTGATATCAATAGCTGGGCTTCTCCCAGTTCCTGAGAGAGCCAGATTTGGGGAAGGGAGCCTGGAGTGGACATCACAAATGTAACTGATGCCACTTCTCTGTCATCGGAATTCGTCAAGGGTAGAAAGCAAGTTCTGAATGTCTCTAGGTTTAGATTGTGGTATGTGTGGAAGTGGAACAATTGACTGAGTACTTAAAATCTGTCATCAAGATTGAATAGCCATTCCTTTGAAGTAGAAAAGTGAAATGGTGCTTGTTTCAAACAAAAAAGTTATATACAATTATATGTATTTTAAATATATTTATAATACAATATACAATATGGTTATAATATAGATAATATATTTACAATACAACATATTTATAATATAATGTATTTACAAATCTGTTTCCCACGAATATATATATATGTATATATATATATGTGTGTGTGTCTTCTGTCTGTGTCTGTTTCTATATACTTGTATGTGTATAAATGTGCGAATCACATTTCTTTCTTCCCCTCCCCTTCACTTCTTCCTGAAAATGCAAATTGTAGACAATATTTATTTATGTTTACAGTCTTTAAAACCCACTTAGCTTTTGTATTTGAGTGTAAATGCATGATGTAAGGGGAAGCACGTGTGTAGAAATCAAAAGGCAACTTTCTAAAGTCCGTGACTTTACTATCACAGGGAAGTTGGCTAGATTTCCAGTACCAGCCCTGATTTCCTTCCTGCTGAGTAGACCTCAAGTCCAACTAGACAGCTGTTGGCTGCCACCAACACATGAGTGCCAGCTCATTTTTGTAATTATTCTATTTATTTCTCCCCTTCCATCTTCATGTAGCTTCCAGGAGTAGAACTCAAGTCTTTGGTCACATGAGGCAAATGCCTTTCCCCACTGAGCCATCTTTCAGGCCTCGCTGTCCTTTGTTCAGCATGTCATGTTGTAGCAAAAGGCAAGTAGATGGTAGCTGTAGGATTTACATATTTTTTTTCTTACGGAAAGTATGAGAAATATGTGTCTTGTGTGTGATTGTGGAAAGCAGTTTTTTGGGGTTCTGCCTTGTGAATAGGGGCTCCTTACCCCTCACCCAGCTTAAGTAGGTGGGGCTTACTCTCTTTATTTCCTTATCTCCCTCTTCAAAGCTCCTTGATTATTTCTCAGTTTGCTTAAATGTTCTTTAAGTTCAAGTTTCCTTATATGTCTATGTGTGTACATGTATGCATGGATGCTTTTGTGTGTATACGTATGTGCTGGCAGAGAGAATGGAGAAAGCAACTTCACAGAACATCTTCCAGCCTATATTCCATTGGGGGAAATGACAGGTGTTGCTAACAGGCGGTTGCAATGAGATAAGAGCTAGCTTGCAAAGCACAAAGCTCTGGGAGCCTCCGCAGTCCCCAGCTGTGATGGACAGAGTGGGAAATGGAGCAGTGGTGTGAAGGGTGTGAATGACGATGGAGCCACAGATCCGGCTGGCCTAGTAATGAAGGGACCACCCTCTGAGGGGACCTAAGTCATTACTGTCATTCTAACTGCCACCCTCTGGAATGCTCAGGGAGCTTGCAAATCCCAGAGCAATCCATTCCCCATTTCTGCTGGAAGAAAAATGAGAAATCATACACCAAGAGGAATAAGTAATTTCTGCCTGTCTTCTTAAAAATACATCAAGACCCCGCAGAGAATATGCTTTCAAATCAAGGCCTTTAGATACCAGGCAGCTGGGCAGCATCTGCTGCTGAGTCCATGCTGCCTGACAGCTTCCCATAAAATTCCTGAAGGAAGAGGGTCTATTACTAATAAAACCTGCCCTCTGAGTCTCTCTTGGCTGAGCATTGCCCTGGGAGCCCTTTATTCCTCCCCTGGCCTGTTCAGAGGTTAACAAGCTACTTTTTTCAAGGGCAGCTCCAAAGTAAAGCAAGACTCTTTTTACTCTCCATTGGAAATAAAGATTTGTTCTTTCCCAAACTGACAGTAGAAATGGTTTAAGATCTCATTTGGTATTCAAAAAGATCCGAGTGTGATTTCCCTAGGACTGAGAGTTTTGGGGTAAATGCGTATGTCATGGCAGGACCTGTGTGGCAGCCTCTGGCATGGTTAATTCCAGAGGTCAAGTAGATGGATGCCTAAAGTCAGGGAAGCACAGTTTCTATGTGTCTGTCAAGGTTTCCCAAGGAGGCCAGAAAGTGAGTTTGTGGATTGAGAGATTGCCTTTAATATAAAGGGTATGGTCTACTTTGTCAGGAACTCAGGCAGAAACTGACAAAGTAAGGAAGTCACAAAGCAGCCTCCCACCCTCTTCAATACTGGCTCACTCCATCACCCTGTCCTTGCATCATCAGAAGTTCACTGTCTCCAGCCTTTAAACCCTAGGATTTTTATCCATGGCCTGGAAGGACTACAGGCTTTCAGCCTCTGGGTTTGCCTCATTTGCAGTCCCTGGTCCTGAAGCTCCCAGGATCCCTTACCATTGTTCCTTATTTAAAATAGTCACCACAACAAGTTCAGACTCCAACTGGAGAATTTACTTTGCAACTCTCAACTGGTACATGACCAAGGATACGTGAGCATGTCTTAAAATCCTCTGAGTAAAGAAAGAAAGTTGGCTAGCTATCTAATTAGGTTCCATTTTCCTCTCTTGAATAACAGGACACTTACATTAGACAGTTACTTTCACTTTTTTAATTTTAGAAATAGTGATTATTTAATTCTGACATTTCTGTATTTTGATCATATTCTAACATTATTTGTTTAGTGGTTTAGTCTTTGAAAGCCCCAAGGGTCCAGGTTAGTTGATTCTGTTGGTTTTCACATGGAGTTCCTATCTATCCCCTTAGGGGCTGTAATCCTTCCTCCTATTCTTCTGTAAGAGCCCCCAAGCTCCACCCACTGTTTAGCTGTGGGTGTCTGTATCTGCCTAAGTCAGCTGCTGGGTAGAGCCTCTCAGAGGACAGCCATGCTAGACTCTTGTCTTCAAGCATAACAGAGTTTCATTAATAGTGCCAGGGATTGGTGCTTGTCCATGGGATGGGTCTCAAGTTGGGCTGGCTATTGGTTCTCTGCTTCATCTCTAATCTCTGCATTTCTTGTAGACAGGATAGGTTTTAGGTCAAAAGTTTTGTGGGTGGATTGGTGTCTCTATTGCTCCACTGGTATTCCTGCTTGGCTGCAGGAGGTAGTGGCCTCTTCAGGCTCCATATCCCCAATATTGTGAGTCACAGCTGAAGATGCCCTCATTGATTCATGGGTCCCGCCCCTATCCCAGGTCTCTGTTTCTCTCTCTTTTTTTTTTTAAAAACCTACTTTTATGGCCAGTTTTGAAGATGAGCTTCTAAGGAAAATTAAGAACAAGTCACTAGCCAAGGTCTTGTGAAAACATATTTAAAGAATTTAGTAGGTGGATATGTGCTTCTGGGTGCTTATAAGTGCACATGCATGTGTGTGTATGACTGTATGTGGAGGCCCTCTCTGAGATCTTCCCATCTCTATCTCCTTCCTCCAGGCATTGGGGAAGGTACGATGATCCAGACCTGGGTCCCCACCCTCTCGTGTCAGCTACTTTATTGACTGAATATTTACCCTGCCCCTAAAAGAGGTTTTAAAGCCTGTGTCTTTCTTTTTTATTTCCTTCTTTACTCTTCTGTCCTGGAATGCAGATGGCAGTGATGTATCTCCAATGACTGTTTCAAGACCATGCTGGCAGACATCATGGGGCCAATATACCAGTCCTGACTAACTTCTTACTTTGGATTTGAGGTTAGGAGAGAATAAACTAATCGCCAGTTCTTTTCATCATTATAAATCTCTAAACAACACAGGGTATGAGAAGAAGCTACAAAATTAAATGGACCTTATTTTGGCAAATGAGATGACCTCCTGGTAGAGAAGGAAGGTGGTGGAGGACAGGGTGGAGAACAATAGTACCATTAAAGAAACAGTGAGGGGTAGGGGCAGGGTGTGGAGAGATGGCTGAGCAGTTAAGAGCACTTGATTGCTCTTCCAGAGGTCCTGAGTTCAATTCCTAACCACCACATGGTGGGTCTCAACCATCTGTAAAGGATTCTGGTGCCTCTTCTGATGTGTCTGGATAGAACTACAGTGTACTCACATACATACAATAAATAAAATCTATAAAAAACAAAAAGAAACAGCAGGGAAGTGGGGGTGTCTGTGGTGAGGACCTGGATTGTGAGATGTATTATTTTAAAAACTTTCTTCCTGGGGTTACTTCAAAATTTCATTCGACGATTCCAATGGAAGAGAGAACAGAAATAGAGGGGAACACAGAGTCGGGTAGGATTTTGATATTTCACAATCATGGGCACTGAGCTACTGCCGTATGCTGCATCTCAGTTAGTAAATTGTTGCAGAGACACTGAGTAGCTATGTTGAAGTCAAGAACTTCTGGACACGTTCAGTTGATTCAGAAATGTCTACACCTCAGTCAAAACACAGAGCCATCTTCGTCCTGTAAAGATGCTGCTACCCTTTATTTAGTTCTTATAAGATGGTTCAGTAGGATGTGATTCTTTGATGATGGATAATGAAGCCTACATGAGTTATAGGAGACCACCTTGAACCTGCCCATTATTGATGGAATCAGAAGCAATTAAAACTGGTCTTAGGCCAATGCTTCATTCTACCTTAAAGTTATCAGAAATGTTTTACTCCTAGAACACCCAAGGTGGCTGTGTCACTTCTAAATGTAAATAGGAAATTGCTTTGACATATAGAAAATAAAAACTCTAAAAAAACAGATGAGCCAGATCAGTACCCTTGACCTCTGACCTTCCTCCAGCTCTCACCTTCAACCTCTCTAACAACAGAGATTATGAGAGATAGCAAGCAGCTGAGCTCCTGAGGGCTGCCCTTGACTAACTAGCTATGTGATGATTCCCAGCTAGTAGTTTAGCCTCTCTGTGAGTCCCATATAAAATCGTAAAGTTGTCCCATATAAAATCATAAAAATGTGGATAGATCTACTTCTGAGATTTCTTATGTTTAAGAGTCAACCTTGAAAATTGATAAGAGCAGTTCTCGAAATTTAGAAATCAGTAAATATCAATTGGTTTAAATACTATTTTTAACTTATCAGTTCCTCTTTGGGCATTATAGCTCCTTTGGAGACATATGACTTGCTTTTTTTTACATCACTAATCTAGAATTTATTTTTTTAAGATTTATTTATTTATTATATGTAAGTACACTGTAGCTGTCTTCAGACACTCCAGAAGAGGGCATCAGATCTCGTTACAGATAGTTGTGAGCCACCATGTGGTTGCTGAGATTTGAACTCAGGACCTCCAGAAGAGCATTTTTTTGTTGTTGTTTTTGTTTTTTGTTTTTCGAGACAGGGTTTCTCTGTATAGCTCTGACAGTCCTGGAACTCACTCTGTAGACCAGGCTGGCCTCGAACTCAGAAATTCACCTGCCTCTGCCTCCCAAGTGCTGGGATTAAAGGCGTGCACCGTCACTGCCTGGCTCCAGAAAAGCATCTTAACCGCTGAGCCATCTCTCCAGCCCTACATTACTAATCTAATGTCATAAACATAATAGGTATTTTATTAAGTAACTTCTAATTGAGTTTAACACCTTCCTGCAAGGCATCATGTTGGGAGAGAGAAGGTTATATAAGAGAGCCAATGGGACCTTTGGAGGCAGGGCCTGGGGTGGGTCCTTAGGTAACTGTAGGTCTTTCCTTAGAAGGAACCTGATGGGACTCTAGGTTAGTCCCCCTGCCTTTCTGTTCTCTTTGGTTTCCTATCAATGTACCATGTCTTCTCAATGCACCTACTGCTATTATGTCATCTCTGTAAGACTCCCACCTAACCATGTTGACCAGTGCTATCTTCAGAAATGTAAGCTAAGTAAACCCTTTTTTAAGTTCCCCAGCCTCAGGCACTTCATTACAGTAGTAAAAATAGACTAAAACCCAATGAGTTGGCTCAAGAATGACCCAGAAGGGAGAGAAACCGGAGGGAAATAGCTATTTGGTTTCTCTGTTAATATTTTATAGTACATATTCATAAACCAGAAATCCATTTTGATTTACTCATGACTTATTTTATTCATTAAGGAGCATTTATTCGTTCATTAGGGAGCAAAACTTGACTTAAAAAATTTCAGAAATTAGGTTTAAAAAAAAAAAACCAAATCTACTTTTCCCTCCACCTAGTTAGGCTTTCTTGGCAGCCAGTGTCTTAATGATATTTTCTGCTTTATTTTTCAATCCATTCAGAAAATCACCACTGAACTCCTATCATGTGCTAGCCAATGAATGAGTGGGCAATGCTATGTAACCCTTCAGGAGATTGCAGTCTAGTGCAAAAGCCAATTTTAAATAATCACTCTAAAGCATGAGGTAACCCCAACCAGTTCTCTAAAGAAAAATAGAGATAGGTTTTCCTAGAGAACCAAGGCATGTAAGTGTACATACACAGTGCACACTGGGTTTAGTGTGCCCATATCAATATGTGATTAAATAAACATGAGGGCCTAAACAAATATCTGCCCCATGTCCCTAAATTGGGAATATTATGGATCATAATGATAGCCTGAAACAAAATTTACTTTTATGTAACATTGATATGAGAATAGCCAATCACCATTTCTTCATTCATATCTCACCTCTTGCTGCTTCTCATGCATCAATTACAGTTGACATTAATAGACATTAATAGCATATACTGTATCTAACGCTTAGGTACATCCAAATCATGTGCAGTAGGAGCTGCTGTCATTAGAGCCATTTCCAGATGAGGAACCAGGACAAGGGACGCTCAGTCCCTTGTCTGAAGTGAATTATGGTGAACTGTATGTCCATCTCTGCACCGGACACAATAGGAAAATGGATTCTGTGAAAGGTACCCATGTGCAGAATTTGTAAGGAGATGCAGGGAGCAAGCCCACAGAGTCACACAAGAAGTGCAGATGGGGCTGATAGGAGAATTGGCTGTAGTCAGCTGTCAATTCAACAATTCAACAGTGGCTCTTATCCCATCATCTTCCATCTCAATCCCTCCTAATATTTTCAGTCATGAGTTACCAGTTGTCTTTTGGACGCTTCTACTAGATGGTGTCTAGCATTTTAATTCATTAGGACCGAGTTTAGTATCCCCTTCCCTCTCGACATCTTCTGTTTTGCTCCTGTCTTCTCATCCTTACTTATGGTGTAAATTTCAGATCTAACTTCAGCTTTTCCTGCCCCCAAAAAGAAGTTGTTCACAAGATAAACTGATTACATTGCTGTTCTAGTTTCCTTTTTGTTGCTGTGATGAACACTGTCACAGAAAGCAAATTTCTTTATTAGCTATTTTCTTTATTTACATTTCAAATGTTCTCCCCTTTCCTGGTTTCCCCTCTAAAAACCCTCTCCCCCCTCCCCCTGTTCACCAACCCACCCACTCACACTTCCTGGCCCTGGCATTCCCCTACACTGGGGCATAGAGCCTTAACAAAACCAAGGGCCTCTCCTCCCACTGATGACCAAGTAGGCCGTCCTCTGCTACATATGCAGCTGGAGCCAAGTGTACTCTTTGGTTGGTGGTTTAGTCCCTGGGAGCTCTGAGGATACTAGTTAGTTCATATTGTTGTTCATCCTAAGGGGCTACGAACTCCTTCAGCTTCTTGGGTCCTTCTTTCTCTAGCTCCTCCATTGGGGACCCTGTTCTCAGTCCAATGGTTGGCTGTGAGCCTCTGTATTTGTCTGACACTGGTGGAGCCTCTCAGGAGACAGCTATAACAGGCTTCTGTCAGTAAGCACTTGTTGGCAGCCACTATAGTGTCTGGGTTTGATAACTGTATATAGGATGGATTCCCAGGTGGGGCAGTCTCTGGATGGTCATTCCTTCAGTCTCTGCTCCACACTTTTTCACTGTATCTCCTTCAATGGGTATTTTGTTCTCCCTTCTAAGAAGGATCAAAGTATCCATACTTTGGTCTTCCTTCTTCTTGAGTTTCTTGTGGCTTGTGGATTGTATCTTGGGTATTCTGAGCTTCTGGGCTAATATCCACTTATCAGTGAGTGCATACCATGTGTGTTCTTCTGTGATTGGGTTACCTCACTCAGGATGATATTTTCTAGTTCCATTCATTATTTGCCTATGAATTTCATGAATTTGTTGTTTTTAATAGCTGAGTAGTACTCCATTGTGTAGATGTACCACATTTTCTGTATCTGTTCCTGTTGAGGGACATCTGGGTTCTGATAGAAAATAAATTTGAAGAGGCAAAGGTTTATTTGGGTTACACTTCCAGGTCACAATCCAAATTGAACATTGAGGGAGGATAAGGAAGGAACTTAAACAGAGTTAAAGCAGAAACTGTGCAGATTAAGAGAAGCTGTGTACTGGCTGCCTTCCTCTGGCTTCTGCTGAGACAGTCTGACCCAGAGATAGGAGTAGCCACACTGGGATAGGCCTTCCTGCCTCAATCAGTAATTAATACATTTCCCAACAGGCACCACTACAGGGCAGTCTGATATGGGTCTCAATTCCTCATTGGAGGCTCTCTCTTCCTAGGTGACTCCTGATTTTGGTCAAATAGGCAGTAAAAAGTAACCAGGACAATCCCCAAATGTCTTGTTTTAACTCCAGGTCATTTTGTTCTAAGGCTCTTCTCAAGGATTGTGTACTTCCTGGGTCTCTCCACAAACATTCCTCAAAGCCTGGGTATTTATTTCTGTTACAGTTTTGCATTTTCCTGATGCATTTCCTAGGCATTGAGAAATATTTCTGTTTGACATGTGCATAGTTCAAGCTACACTGAAGACCTCAAGGGCCTTCTAGGGCAGGAAGCTGGGTCAAGTTTACCCTCTGGAGTTGAACACTGAAGTATTCATCTTTAAAAAGTGAACATGGAAATTCCTCAGGAGTGCTTTGGCTCCTATTTTCATGTTAGCAGGCCCTGCAGAGAAGCAGGCATCCAGCTGCCCTGAAGTACTCCATGAAAGAAGCCAGCTGCTCTGAGAATCAAAGGCCAGCTCTTCCCAGGGCTGGTGCCAACTTCCACCTCTGTGGCATATGCGTTAGGCTATGTGGACAGGCTTGGGGATAGGATGTAAGTATGCACCCAGGTGTGAAGGCAGGTAGTATCTAAATTTCCCAGAGCAAGAGATTGGAACAGCATTGTCCATCCTGAGAGTCCTAAAATCTTCTAGTAACTGGAACCTTTCTATGTTGAACTGAGTTTAAAATGAAACTCATTTTCCCATTTGTATCAAATATTAATGACCACCAACATTTGCCAAAAACTTTAATGAGTTAAATTCATTTCACATATGGAATCTTATTTAGTCCTTATGAAGAGTCCAAACTAAGATATTATCTCACCATGTGTGTACCCTTCAGAGTTCTTGTCACAGTGAAAAATTAGGCATTTCTCTTGAGAGTTTCTTAAATAGATATCTTCCCTATTAAATTATAAGAGCCAAGAGAGCTGGGCTGGAGAGAGGGCTAAGCAGTTGAGAGTGCTTACTGCTCTAACAGAAGACTAGGTTTTGAATCCCAGTGTTAGGCAACTAAAAAACACATGTAACTCTAGTTCCAAGGGAGCCAACCCCTCTCTTCTGATCTCTCTGGCCTACACACACACACACACACACACACACACACACACACACACACACACATACCTCCACACACATACACTTTTGGGGTTTTTTGGGTTGTTTTTTTTTTTTTTTTTGGTTGGTTGGTTGGGTTTTTTTGTTTGTTTTCTTTTTTGAGACAGGGTTTCTCTGTGTAGCCCTGGCTGTCCTGGAACTCACTCTGTGACCCAGCTGGCCTTGAACTCAGAAATCTGCCTGCCTCTGCCTCCCAAGTGCTGGGATTAAAGGCATGTACCACCACAGCCCGGCACACACACACACACTTTTAATGTAAGAAAAAAAAATGCCAAGAGAGGAAAAAAAAACTTGTACACAACCATTCAACATTCTGTGCTTGGCACCTATAGAAGCCCTAGCATAAAGCAAGTAAATGAATGACTACATAAATGAGGTGACATTGTAAGGTTAGTTTGAATTAAAAAAAGAAAGACCCATGACTGGAGAGATGGCTCAGGGGTTAAGAACACTGGGTGCTCTTACAGAGATCCTGAGTTCAATTCCCAGCAACCACAAGGTGGCTCACAACCATATGCAATGGGATCTGATGCCCTCTTCTAGTGTGTCTGAAGACAACAACAGTGTACGCATATACATAAAATAGATATTTTAAAAAAATTATTCTAGGTCAACTTGGGCTACATGGCTAGATCTTATCTCAAAAAAAAAAAAAAGACAACAACAAACAAAAAAACAACCCCAATCTACCAAGAAAGCAGACAAAAAACCAAAATAACCCCTCATGTACACCATTTAAGATAAAACACCCAGGCAAGTATTCATCCAAGGCTTATTATTTTATTAAGGTAGGTGATTTTCTTATAAGTATTATTTGTTTATTTTTACTTTATACTCAAAAGGCCAACTTTAAAAAAATAATATTGGTGTTTCACCAGCATGTATGCCTTTGCAACATTTCCATGCCTGGTGCCTTCAAAAAGGCCAGAAGAAATATGTCAAATCTCCTGAAACTGGAGTTACAGATGGTTGTTAGCTGCTCTGTTGGTGCTGGGAAGCAAATTGGGGTTGTTTGGAAGATCAGCAAGTGATTTTAACCACCGAGCATCTCTCCAGGCTCTCAAAGCTTGTGTAAGTGTATTTATTCTGAGGAAATTGGAAAGAAGTTTGCCGGGAAGACCTATTCCTTTCAGCCCTCCTCCCCAGTGTCAAGACCTTTTAATACAATAGATTTAAAAACAGTTTTAAAGAGTAACTAGGAGATAGAGGAATAAGGCAGACCTTCTCTCTTTAGAATGAAGCTGTTGTGAGGGAAAGATTCCTTTCTCCCTTAGTGAGCATGTCAAGCTATTGACAGGAGACCTGTCTTAGACAGGGTGTTATTGCTATGAAGATACCATGACCAACACAGCTCTTAAAAAAGACAGCAGTGGGTTACAGTTTCAGAGGTTCAGTCCAGGTACTGATCCAATGGAAGCCCGATGAAGAGTTTCTCCCACAGGAGGCAGAGTTTGAGCACTAGGAGCCCTCAAAGCCCACATCCACAGTGATACACTTCCTCCAACAAGGCCATACTCCCTAATAGTAGCACTTCCCATGGGCAAAGCAATTCAAATCACCACAAGGCCCCAAGGCTATTCCAGGAGCACTTGGACCTTCTCTCCATCATTGTGTTCCTTGGAACATCCCAGGTCTTTTCACCATTTCTTATACTTGCTTTATTGTTTTTGTTTGTTTGTTTTTCTCTGCAACATAGCATGAGACATTCACTCTCAGGGATTGTTAACAATAAGAGGAATAAACTTGACTTTTTCTCACCTATGTTAATAGCATTTCCGGGAACAGAAATCTCTGAAGGATGGTGCAGAGCGTGCTGGAACCCTACTGCTCCCAGCCCAACAGTCTATCTTCCGAACACTAAATAAGTCCTGGAAAACATAGATCACATCAACGTCCCAGTGTGCTATTCTTTTGCAGTGTGCCCAAAGTACTTTAGTTAGGTCAACAGACCATCTGCTTCATCCGTCATTCCTCAACATGGTGTCTTCCAGCCAAGTCTGCTACTCTCTCAAAGATAGGAATGAAGCTCGTGTAGTGCCCAAAGCACACAGACATTTCTAGAGAGCTGAAATCTCTCAAAAATAACACCCATAGCTAAGAGACTAGGCCATGAATACAGGACTATTTCAAGCTTGGGTGATCCTTGGGAATGATGTTTAATTATTGTTCTGGTCTGCACTGTCATAATTTACCTGACTTGGTTGTCTACATAGTGATGCAGCTGACTCATCGGCTGTCTATTTTGGTACTGCTTACATAGATACTGTAGACCTCACATTTGAAAGAAAACGGGAACCGTTTTTTTGTCGATTGACAGCTTCTACAAAATAAAAAAGCAGATGTTTCCCTACTCCTTTTCATTGTGTCTATTGGGGTGTTATGGGACACTTCTGAATTGTCACCCCAGGCAACCTGCTAAGGTTACAGAAGCATGAAGTTGACAAGCTGAGTAATTCAGCCTTGCTGTGTTTATGATTAGCTCAGAGACTTCTCAGCTAGATAATAAGGTGCCAAACTATGAAAATTAAAAAAATCCTCAGGCTGAGAAAAATAAACTTGTCAGTGTATTTTATGAAACAATGCTAAGATGTCTAATTTGGTGCTTTTTAATCCCCCAAATAAATGGTATGCACTTTCCACGTTGATTTTTCTCTAAACAAACACTTGTCTGGTATACAGTAGACCTTGGGCTGTAAGGCAACAGACTGCCTCAGAGGTCTGATTGGCTTATGTCTCCTAGAAGTGCCTTGCATCATTTCATTTCAGAGTTGCTAGAAGAATCTTTTCCCTTGTATTCTGAGCATTTTCTCTCCAACTTATTAAGCACATCTGGATTGGTTGCCCTTTTCCTAGGTTGCATGGAGCCAAGGGAACAGGAGAAAATTAAGTTCACTTATCCCACAGTTTTCAAGCATCTATTGCCAACGA
>JADRCD010225215.1:9054-21904 GCA_019843815.1 Montemys delectorum | reverse complement strand
AAACATATTAACTGTATACTTCAAAATAATACATCACTACTGGTATTATTTTGAAGTATACAGTTAATATGTTTGGAGTTATTTAAAATTTATATTGAGAAAAATGTATTTTCACTATTGCTGTAGATGAGCATCTACATAAGACTGTTAAATTGATTGTTGTTCTATATCAAACAACTTTTATAATGCTTATTTGTATTGTTATAATATTTTATAATTTTAAGGAATATGACAAAAAATATTGTAGATATTGAAGGGGGTGTCTCTGGGAGGAGTGGGGGTACAAAAGGGAAACAAGAATGTGATTTAATTCTATTTACTTAAAATATGTTTTTAAATGTTAACAAATTCAGATAAATTGAAATCATTTAACTTTTCTCATCATAATGCAAATAAATGTTATAAAAAGAAAAAAAAAGAATGCTGTACCTTCAAAGGTGGGAAGAGGGGGCCCCAAGATCCACTGAAGGAGCAGGAGGGATTATTTGGAAATATGTGGCCAAGTATAGCTTAAAAACACCTTTCTTCATTGTGTGTTGGTGGTGTGTGTGTGTGTGTGTGTGAGAGAGAGGTGGGGGAGAGGGGGGAGAGAGAGAGAGGGCGGTGGGGGGAAGAGAGAGGGAAAATGAATATAGATTTATGTGTATGCATGCAGTCCCTGCTAAGACCAGAAGAGGGTGTTGGTTCCATTGAAGCTGAAGAAGCAGGTGGTTATGAGTTGCCTGATAAAGGGTGCTGGGAACTGAATCCACGTTCTCTGAAAGAGCAGCAAGAGCTTTTAACCACTGAGCCATCTCTTCATCTATTTTAAATAACAGCAGGATCTATCTATCAGACCCATCACTTTGGTCTTAGAGCTCAGTTACCTGTAGTGAAAGATGACTGACTAGTGCATGATCAGACTTTTCCAGTAGGTGGCAGCAGAGTGCTTTGCATCAGGGTTCTGGCTTGCCTGTTGAGTTGTCTTAGATACTGAATATTTTAGTTTAAGGCCATTGCTCATGCCTTCTTTTTTGTTTTTGTTAGTTTTGTTGTTGTTGTTGTTGTTGTTATCTGTCACTTTATGTCAAATATTTTGAGGAGCTAAAGTAATAGTTTACTTTGTACAGGTTCTGTTTGCTAACAATTCTTTAACTGCAGTTTTCACCTGCTACAGTATTATTAATATTTCAACATATCATTTTCTGCCTCACAGCCTCTTGTAAGAGAATCCAGGTGTTGTATAGTCTGGAACTAAATAAGATCTTATTAAACAGTACATAAGTATTTAATCACATTGCTTTGGAGGCATTTTGTGCCTGTGAAAAACATTTTTTTTTTTTTTGTAAAAGCTGAGCATTTTAATGCTTGTCATTAGGCCCACTTGGGTGGTCTTCCTTGGCTGGCTTATTTGCTTCCAGGATGCCAGGTCCACCATGTAGGAGAGGTAATTCTTGTCTGTGTCTCAGGGATGCCAGTGGGATGTGAGCCACAAAGTGCTGGAAAAGGCCATAGTAGGTGACAAAGGTCTGTAGCTCAAAGAGCCACTGAGCAGATGAGGATAGGGAAGTTTTCTTCCCAGGGATCTGTTAATTCAGGAGTCATTAAAACAGGTTTTTTAAAAAGCAATTTTTATATAGAGCTGAGGTTTCTTCCATTTTTTTTTTTCAAATAAAGCGCTTGCTAATACGCTCACAGGACCGTCTATAACTCATAGTCCCGCCTTACTCATGTGCACATGCTGTATCAATGCCATGCCATTCAGCATGGGTCTTACCTGCTTCTTCCATGGAGGGTAGGGACAGCACCTTGATTCTTTGCCTTCACCCCGCCCCCCCAAACACCCTATTAAATTTTAAAACAAGTCTGGCTGACTGTAGGATACTGTAATTCAGAGCAGCACTGTTGCTGCGCATGCTTCTCTTTAGGCCAAGATGTAGCACAAGGAAAAAACACAAAATGAGGCTGTGATAATAGTCTCAGGTTGACCAGCAGGAGCGGTGAGGTGCTGCGGGTCTGCTGGCAGGGTCTGTCTTTAAACAGTGTTGATCATCTCGCTGCTCCTCTGGTTGACTCGGGCTTGATAACTTTCTACTAGAATGTGCTTTCCACTGAGACACACTTCTGTTAAGCCTGGGGAAAGGCTTCAGCATAGTTCATTGCACTTAACCCTTTACAGTCTATGATAACTGGCTGACCCCTGATAACTCTGCCCTGATAGAGTTGCTCTGTCTCAGCAGCCACTAATATTTTCATTTTGGTTTAACCCTAGCTGATCCCACGGTTAAGGATTTAATCGGAGGCTTCACTGCTCTGCATTATGCTGCCATGCACGGCCGGGCCCGGATTGCACGCCTGATGTTAGAGTCTGAGTACAGGAGTGACATTATTAATGCAAAAAGCAATGATGGCTGGACTCCCCTGCATGTGGCTGCCCACTATGGTAGGGACTCATTTGTCCGGCTTCTCCTGGAGTTCAAGGCTGAGGTCGACCCGCTCAGTGATAAAGGTACAACGCCACTTCAGCTTGCCATCATCCGAGAGAGGTCAAGCTGTGTGAAGATCCTTCTGGACCACAATGCCAACATCGACATCCAGAACGGGTTCCTACTGCGCTATGCTGTGATCAAAAGCAATCACTCTTACTGCCGCATGTTTCTTCAGAGAGGAGCAGACACAAACTTGGGGCGCCTAGAAGACGGACAGACTCCTTTGCACTTGTCTGCCCTCCGCGATGACGTGCTCTGTGCACGGATGCTGTATAACTATGGAGCGGACACGAACACAAGGAACTATGAAGGTCAGACCCCACTGGCCGTTTCCATAAGTATTTCAGGAAGTAGTCGGCCGTGTTTGGATTTCTTACAAGACGTCACAAGTATGTAATACAATTACTACTATTATTGCATCTTTTCCTCTTAATCCGAACCTTCTGAATTGCTTGAGATATTTTTGTAATATGAGATGACTAGAAGCTAACCATTCTTATAAGTCCTGCTTGGTAAGTAATACTTATTTATCCAAAACCCCACTGTGTTATTAAAAGTGGACAGTAAAGTTTGGGTTCCAGGACAAACACTGTTTTCAGAATGGATGGAGCTGAATGAATGTTAGAGTAGGGTGGTTCTCCTGCTCCGAGTAATAGCCTGGCTGGCACTGCAGGTTCAGATGGAAGAACTAGAAGGAGGGTGGGGTCTTAGATTGCTTATCTGTGGGGACAGCTTTGCACTTTCTCACTAAGTTCCACATGAGAGGAAGGCCACTCTGGGTTATTTAGACATCCCAGTAATAGAGGCTAGGGAAGATGTGGGAAAACACTAGGAACCAAGGCCACACGGCTTACATCAGCGTCTGCCCAGCTTCTGAGAGACACTTCATTTGCACCTTCAAATGTGTCTGACTCATCTAACTCAGCAGCAGTCAGTGGGTGACCATGTTAATTTCTGAGGGGAGGTGTTAGTTTGTATGGACTTTGTTACCTTCTCTTGTCTAGCTTCCCTACCAGCTAAGTGTGTGTATCACAGGTTAATGTGTGACCCAGGAAGCTGATATCTGTAAGCACCTTGGATTAATTCTGCTGGGCTATATTCAGTGTCTCGATGCCTTTCTCCACATGATCCTGATTACAAAGGGAAGGCTGGCTTCTGATTATGAGTTATAAGAGGCCAGTTTTAGTTTTGAGTTTTTAAAAAGCCAGGGAGTGGAGCAAGTAAACAGAGAGGACAGTAGACCTGGAGGACATGGAGGTGTGTATAGTGACCAGGTGACATGGCAGTGAGGACACACAGCTGCGGGCCTGAGATGAACTGCCCTTCCCCTAGGCCAGGCTAGAGCAAGGGAGACTGGGACAGCTTGTATGTGTACCTACACGGATATAAGTGTGGAGCCCTGAGGGTCTGGGGTGTTTGGGTCTTTGGGGTTGCATTACAGCTGAGGGGGAAAGCAAATTATGAAAAATGTTTTCCTAAACCAAAGGAGGAACTTACTTATAGAAAAAGGGGAGAAGCAGAAGAAATATTGTTGAAAGAGTACAATTGTGTAACTCTGTGAAAATATTCAAAGTATAGCATAACCCGAGGATATAGTTAACTAATTATGGAGCCCACCCGAGGAGCCGCTTATAATTTAGCTGAGACTTTTGTTCTCCACATCTTCCTTCACCACAGTATAAAGTTGTGTACTTAATCGATAAGTACAGACTAGAGAGTTATTAGAATATGGAATATTTTTAAGAATGTATTTATATTTTTACTCAATGTGTTTGGGTGTTTTGCCTGCCCATACATCTGTGTACCATATGTATATAATATCCAAAAAGGCCAGAGGCATTGGGTCCTGTGGAACTAGAGTTTCAGGAGTTGTTAGCTGTCATGCAGATGGTAGAACCTGAACCCAGGTCTTTGTAAGAGCAGTGCTGCTGAGCCAGCCCCCCAGAATGTAAAATCTTCCCAGAAAGACTGAGAAATTTTATGACAGGGCATAACCTCAGGTAGTGACTAACAAGAACTTTGATATTAAAAAGATGAGATTTTCCTGAATTCATGCCTGGAATTTGTTTACAAAGAAATTGTAGTTTGGGACCATAGCACATCTAGAAATGCTCAAGCTTGGATTGTAGACTAGATGACTGGGTAGGGCAGCCTCTGTGCTGCCTAGCCACTTCTACAGGGAAAGGGAAGGATTGGAAAGGGCTGTTATCTGAGTGTGGTGGAACACACCTCAGGAGGCTGAGACAAGAGGATTTGGGGTTCGAAGCCAGGCGGGCTGTATAGGAATAGGCTACAGTCACAAGACCTTGCCTCCAAAATACAGAATAAATAGAGCTGATGAGCTACAGTTGCTTGTGCTTACAGTATGGAAATGAGCTAGGGCGCAGCTCCTGAGGGAGTCCTTACTGCCTCTGTGTGTGGTTGGTGAGGTTGTTATGGAAGAGCCTTGGACCTTGAGGCTTCTTTCCTTGTAAATGTTTCCCCTTAGGTAGGAGAGGGGCCTGCTCAGAAGACAGAGTCAAAGTTGGGTCTAGGCAGGTAGAGTCAGGGCTCTTCTTGGTTGTTTGTTTCTCTAGTCCTCATTTGGCCAGAGTCCTCCATATCTTCACAGTGTGTGGGAACCTTCCCTCCTCAGAACCGCTGCTTCATTAGGGCATTAGTTGGGACTTCCCTCACTCTAATGTTTTTCATAGGTTTAAATGAATATCCACAGTTACTGTAGGTAGTTCTCTGGCTTACAGTAATTGCAACATCTGTGTCACACCTACGTCTGATTCTGACACTAGCTTTATCTCTTTGGCTGTTTTTCTTTTTATCTTGCCTAGGATGGCATGGTAATTTTTTTTTTTTTAAGCTGAAGCTAGGCATGATGTGACGAGCAGCAAGAACTCAGGTTAATAGAGCACGTGCGCACACACAGCACACTATTTTTTTCTATTTTGGTCCTTCCGTGATGGTCTTGGCTGTCTAGCTCTGCCTGGCTTGTGCTTTGCTATCTGCAGACCTGCAGCAGATCTCTCTGCCTGTGCTTCCCTAGTGCTGGGGTTCTAGGTTTGAGCTACCATACCCTCACTTCTAAGCCTCCCTTCGTGGGAGGCTTTCTCTTCATCTGGATAGGTGTGGGGCTGTGCTTTCTGTGGCTGTACATGGCAGAGTATGCTAAGTTCTCCAGGGTCGGTGTTTCTCCCCCTCCTCCACTCTCACCTTCATCCCCTTGACTCCTTCTCAGGTCTAACCCACTGCTACGTACTACATTGGAGGACAGTTTGTGTAGCTATATGGTGTGACAGAGCCCCACCACCCCATGATCTTCTAACTGACTTTCAGTCTTGTAAGCAGTCCCGTGTCCCAGGCTAAGTCATCATACTTGTTTTCTCCTTCAGGTAGCTTTCCCTCCAGTTCTGTAAAGTGAGCTAGGCAAGCTGAGGAGGCTGAACCTGAGACATGTCCATTCTCTGTGGGAGTCTTTGCCTTTGGAGAGCAGCCTTGCTTATAGAGAAGTTTGGGGTGCTGCTTGCACACACCTGCCCCTGTCATAGCCATCGGGGCTTCATCGGTCTCACGTTGAGGACCTGGCAGGGCTTCCTTTGACTGGCTCTTGATGTCCTGTCCATCCACAGCCTCCAGTGTTTCTGTTTATGGGCCCCGTGGCTTTTGCTCAGGTAAGCATGCCTCAGTCTTGGCACAGTGGGCTAATCATAATCTCCAGAGCTCTTGAAGAAGGTGCTCTGCCTGAAACTTCAGTCTTTTTGCTTGCTCCAAGATTAGTCTTAGTTTTTTAATGGTTTAGCAAATTTTCTTCCTTTTGGACTTCGGAGCGATGACATCTAAGTTCTACACCTATGAGAGTTGGAATGAATTGTCCATCTGGTTTTACCTTTTTTTTTTTTTTTTTTTTTAAGTGTGAAAGCATCCTTGCTTGGGTTCTTTGAGCAAATGAGTGTTTTGCACACTGGGATTAGATGATTCCTGTCTCTACATCATCACAAGTTCTCAGCTGTCCCCATTATCAGACATGCTGTCAAACCAGCAGAATGGGGTGCTGTAGAATACCACAAACAGCTTACCTAATAACCTCAAGCAAGCTCTTTAGCCCCCCAGACTCACCCCCACAGAGCTCAGTGCCCTCTTTGAAAAAATGGGGGGAACTGAACCAAATTCTTGCCAACAGCTACTTTTAAAGGTAGCGATTTTCTATCTCTAGAGAGAGAGGGACGGAAGGAAGGAAGGAAGGAAGAAGAGAAGGGGGGGAGAGAGAACACATGCCATAGAGCACTGGGTTTTGTTTATTTGTTGTATTTTTCCAAACGATGGGCTTCTAGGAGGCTTTAGGGGCATGAGATCCAGATGAGGCACGTAGCCACAGTTTTCACTAGGTGACCTTTGTGCCGATGATGCTTAAGCTCTGAGGGAAAACTGCTTCCAGGTTAGCGTGACAGTCTGGCAGGTATGGCGCTAATAATCACTGTTTTCGTCACTGCTAGGCAGCCTCAGTCATGAGTATTGTAGCCTATTTACAAATGTCTTGGACAAAGTGGTAAACATAACTGAACTGAGTCTTGTCCCTTTGTGCACATACCTTGTCAGCACTCTGTGGGTGAAGATGGCTAAGTGGGAAAGTGGCAGGTCTGTCTGAGCTGGACCAGCAGCTTTTTCATGGAGAACCATTTCTCCTTGAAAGATTGACTGACAGCCAAACTATACCATTTAATCATGGGCACTTAGCAGGCATTTTCTTAGAAAGAAACAAAGTTCACTTGTCACATTAAGGAAAATGACCACAGTATTGATGACCAGTCAGACTTGAGCTTTGAAAAGAGGGGTTTTAAAAACTTGTATTTACAATTGTGAAAGTCCGTCTATGTAATGATTTTCTGAAATCAGTGGAAATATATAATGAAATTGGCTAACAATTTGAAGACATGCATAACCTAGTGTGCCATGTGTTTCTGATGACTAATTTGTGTTCCTGTGTGCATGGGTTAAAGGTCCACTAAAAGTTTAAGATATACCAATGGACTATAATCTAAAAGTACAAAAAGTTCATCAATGTATTTCAGATTCTGTATCACCGTTGGGACTGGGGAGACGGCTCAGCTGGTAGTGTTTGCCAAGCAAGCATGGAGACATCAGCTTGGATAAGCAGCTCCCAGATAAAAAGCTGGACATGGTAGCATGCTTTTGTAAGCCAGCACCAGGCGAGTGAAGACAGGAGGATCCCGGGGGCTTCCTGGCCAGCTCCCAGCCAGTTGCTGATCTCCAGCTTTAGTGAGAGACCCTGCCTCAAAAAATAAGGTGAAAGAGCAGTTAAGGAAGACAATATTTATTGCTGGCCTCCGCACACACATGCACTTACATATGTTTGCAACACACACACAACACACACACACACACACACACACACACACACACACACATCAAAATGAAAAAGAACCAAGCTCACTTCTCATCTCACGACAGCTTCATAGAGGATCCAAGATTATCTGGAAAAGGCTGTTCTAAGTATTCTTTGCTTTCCTAGCAACATATTTGAGTGAAGCCAGCCTTTGGGCTAGCACACTGTATCAGGCTAGCACACTGAAGTTCAGAGCAGATGGAAGGCAGACATTCGCAGGAAAGGAGCAACAGGACTCTTTGCAGCTCCCTTGTTCTGCAAAGTGACTCTGTTTTTTATTTGTTTTCATAAAAATTATGTCAGCTGATGACCTGACCACTGTTATTTTTAAACAAGTCAAAAATGTTTCTGAAATTTGTAGCTTTCTGAATATGGTAAATATAGACCAATATAAACAGCACAAGCAAAAGTTCTTTGAGAGTTTCCCATTGTAAAGGTGCAGAAGCATCTTCCAGCTAAGCAGTGGGAACAGAACACTGTGGGATGTCCACATTTTCAGTGCTAAAGATCAAAGCCAGGACCATGAACATACTCGGTAATCAGTCCACAGTTACCATCACCATGCTCCATGCCCACCCTACACTGAGGGTTTTTAAAAGTATCCTTTCAGTCTGGTATTTTAGAATTTGAAGAATCCTTGTGTTTTTGATTAAAATGGAAATCTGGGTAAGCTGAAAGCTTGCCTCACTCTTTTGCATGCTTATGGCGTAGGCTCTGGAGAGACCCCTCCTTGGCATTTATAAAATTGTGGCTTTGCTGACTCAGGATCAGTCATTCCTAGCAGTTGGGAATTTTAGTACCTTGGATCCTGGAAGCAGTTTTCAGAGACTAGTCATTCACAGAACATGTCAGACATGCCAGGTCCCCAAGTAAATAAGCTATCCATCGCCTTCCATGTACAGCATCCTCCTGTTCCACAGCTGGTGTAGACGTCTGTGGGTTCCCTGAGTTGATTGAGTTTATGTTTAATATCCTGAGACGCTGAGTTGAGGCAGTTACCTGTGTCTCAGAAGCATCATGCAAACACTAGAGTCACTGTCAGCATGCCTTCAGTGCTGTATAAAAGGTAGGCCTGGGGAGGAGGCGGGGAGGATTTGGATGTGTGTGTTTTAAGGAATTAAATACCTCATAATGCTAAAAGGAAAAACTGAAGTGGCTAGGAATTAAGTTGTGTAAACTGTTTCACAGGAGACTTAATCTGTCAAGTACTCAAGATAGTTGCTTTCTGGAACATTAATCACAGATGTTTAAAAATACTGTTTTGTAAATATCGAAGTAACTAGAAATATGTTTTTGTTTAGATTTCAGTAATAGTCAAGTACTATATTATTAAAAAACACACACACAAAGTACTATGTTTACAGAAATAAGACTTGAGACTAAAAGTAAAAATGGAGAAAAAAGGAGAAAAAAAACGTTTTGAGGCCTGGGGGTTGGGGGTTGGAGGAGGCTTGGTTTGGTAGCTCTGTAGTAGAGTGTATGCTTAGTGTACAAGAGGCCCTGTTCAGTTCCTGGCACCACTAACACATACACACACCTCACTCCATATGTACAGACTCACACATACCGACAGTACACACAAAACACACACACACACCTACCTTTAAAAAAATACAGGCTAACAAAAAGCATGACCTCTCAGTGTTTTAAAATTTAAGGAAGTCAAACAACTATGGCTTTCTGAGCTAAATGCAGCCCATAATAGTGGATTTACCCCACACACAGCCTAGATGATAACTGCCCTGACCTACTATGCTCATTCCTAATGCTTCTGTTGTTATTTTATGGGATGACCTATTATAAGTATACTCTCCCTATGGAGAAATTCATGGGACATATTTTAACTAAGGGCCTTAAAATTTTTCTTTTTCCTAGTGAATTGGAAACTTTTGCCAGACTATCTACATTAGAGCCTTACAGGAGTTTCTACTGTTAACATAGTAAAAATCATTTTCAGAAATAAACACTGCTATCATTCAGATAACACCACATTTTAGGTTCTTTGACACAGAGACCATCCTTTTAAATAAATCCCTGTATTCTAACTAACCAGAATGGCCCTTCTTCTGTGTTTATAATCCCTACTGTTACTGTTGGCACCTACAGATGCCTTGACATTTGAGAGTAAACCATGGATCATTTGTGCCTGACTCTCACTTCTCTGTCACTGTGATGATACACCATGACCAAGGCATTTCTAGAAGGATTAGAGGCTGGATGGTAGGACGGAGGCATGGCAGCAGGAGCAGGAAGCAGCAGCCACAAGCACCAGGCAGCATGAACTAGCAAAAGGCGTGGCTTTAAACTCCCAAAGCCTATCTCCAATGACATACTTCCTCCAGCAAGGCCACAGCTCCTAAGGCACCCCAGAGAGTGCCACCAGCTGGAGACCAAGCATTTATATGCCCAAGATTATGGAGGACATCTCATTCAGATCACCAGTGCTCAGTCACCTGAGGAAAGTGTAATCAGTAGATTTATGTCAGTATTTATGATACTGTATATTTGAATTAAAGTAAACATTGTCATTTTTATTTGAAGGGACCTAGAACCTGCGATTGGACCTACAAAGTAAGGGTTTTTTATCCCACTTTATACTTAGTCCCAGTGAAAGGACTTTAGAAAAAGAATAATGTGTTATTGGCCAGACATGGCAGTTCATGCCTTTAATCCCAGCACACAGAAAGCAAAAGAAAGTGGATCTCTGTAAAGTTTAGGCCAACCTGGTACAATACAATTCAGGCCAGCTGGGGCTACAGAATGAGACCTCAAAAAAAAAAAAAAAAAAAAAAAAGTTGAATTTTATAATGGGAGCTGGAATTATACAGAAATATTAGGAGATCATCCTTGATGCTGGCTGAGATGAAGAGGCAGTCTAAGGAATGACAGACCCTGAAGCAGGAGAGGAGGGGAGTGAGCACCCTCTATTTCTTGGCTTACTCCCCTCTGTATCACTGTGTCCACCTCTACAATGAAAATGAAGCCTAGGGCTTTATCTTCTGTGTGGTTATCCTTAACTGTTTCAAATGTTTGGTCCTTGTCTACCTTTATGAGTAATTAGTATGCTTTAAAGATTTATTTTTAATTATGTATTGGTGTCTGTGTACATGAGTACAGGTGTCCACACAGCCCAGAGGCATTAGATCCTCTGGAACTGGAGAGTGACCAATGGTTGTGAGCAGCCACCATGAGTACTGAGAATTGAACCTCTGGAAGACCAGTTCATACCCTTTTAACAGCTGAATCATGTTGCTAGTCCCCAAGTCCAGATATCTTTATCCCAAGAAATAAATTAGGCCTCCCTCACAAAAGCCACAAAATGTGTGTGTAGAGGTGGGGAGGCCTTTGGGACAGTTAAATTTCTAAGTTATAGCCTTGCCCAGGCTTTCTATTTATTCTAAACTGGGCCTGTCAGAAGCAGATTTCCTATTTTGTGCCAACCTGGTTATTAATAATGGTAGGTTTCTCTACACTTGGAAAGATTAACCCTTTGAACTGTTGTGTAATCCCATTGGCATTCGTTAGTCTGAACACCTTGTAGTTCCTGCTGTATCCTCCAGTGTTTATGATTCCATAAATTACAGTCTGTAGGGAGCTGGCCTCGGCCTCCCTGTTACAGCCCCACCCACCATGGAACAACACTTACTCACTTCCTGCGATGCCTAGTGGATGGTGTGTGCATTTCTGCTGATGTTCCTCCTCTGTCCTTGGCTTCCTTTTTTCCTCTGCTCCTCCTTCCTTCTCTTTGTTGTCCCTCTGCATTGCTAAGCATGCAGTAGGTGCTCAAGAAATGTTTTGATGTGGTCTGTTGGCAGGAAATGAATATTCATCTTGTAATCCTAATCTCCTAGTCCCAAGATGCTATCCCTGAAGAAGGATCCCTGGGATGTCTGTGAGCAGCAGTGGCCCGAGCCACCCTTACTGCCCTTTGCCATTAGCCTGCAGACAAGCCAGCCAAGTTCATTTCTTGATGTGAGCAGGGAGGAATAGTTACAGCCACTCCCTGATGTATGTCTTTTTACACAGTAAACGTCTTCATGTTCAGCCCTTTGAAGTCATAACAGTGGCTTCCAGCAGTTTGCCCAACTGTTCTCTGCTAGTAGGTACTACTTACCTCTTTCCAGCCTTGCTTTCCTACCATCTTTACACCAGAAGATGAAGGCCACTTTTCAAGGATGGCCTTCTTGTTTCCTGAACATGAGAAGAAATATTATCCCTATAAGTGTTTAGCAACTAATATTTTTTGGAATTTACTTTCTGGTTATTTCCAGTTTGCCTTACACTATTCTTAACACCTTGCCACAGTGAATGTTTTTACTTCTTATACAACCTTTGAGGTAGGTGCTGTTATGAAGAAACTAAGGCAGCAGGCTAAATACCTTGACATGGACCGTGTGGGCTATGAGTGGCCAGGAGCCAAGTGCGTGTCCTGCCTCCAGGTTTGTTGACTTTAACCACTACAGTACGCCCTTGCTATTCAAGCCAGTTCTGTAGTCAAGAGTTACATGTGGTTCAAAAGAGCCTTAAAAGACTATATTCTTCCAAGATATTAAAGGATGCTTCATGGCATGTCGCTTAAGAAGAAGGAGGGGGAGTAATTGGTACCAGCGGGACCAGGCACACAGGAACTCCTCTAGCCCAGTGACTCGGGTTCCTTCTGGTCTGTCTGGGCTGGTGTCCAGAGTAGACCTTGGGCACAAGCTCCCCAGCCAGTCCCACAACACCCAGAGGAAGCCCCACTCCCAGGTGACCTAACAAGCTCAGGATCACAGGATCCCAGAATCACAGGATCACAGATACAGCTTGACTGAGGAGTTCTGACACAACCAGGATCACAGGATGACAGGCTCCAGTCAGATTTAGCAAGGGCAGGTAGCATTAGAGATATCCAGATTGGGGGAGGGGGGGCAAGCATAGAAAATAACACAAACCAAGGTCACTTGGCATCATCAGAACCTAATTCTCCCACCATAGCAAGTCCTGGACA
>JADRCD010225213.1:0-17720 GCA_019843815.1 Montemys delectorum | reverse complement strand
ATATAGCTATCTCCTGAGAGGCTCTGACAATACCTGACTAATACAGATGTAGAGGCTCACAACCATTCATTGAACTGAGTACACTGTCCCCAATGATGGAGTTAGAGAAAGGTTCTATGGAGCTGAAGGGTTTGCAGCCCCTTAGGACGAACAACAATTACTAACTAGTACCCTCAGAGCTCCCAGGGACCCAATCACCAATCAAGGACTATACAGGGTGGGACTGAATGTTCTGGCAGCATGTGTATAGTAGAGGATTGCAAATTCGATCATCAATAGGAGGAAAGGACCTCGGCCTTGTGAAGGTTCTGTGCCCCAGTGTAGGGGAATGCCAGGGCCAATAAGTGGGAGAGGGTGGGGTGGCAGGCATGGGGAGGGGGGAGGCAAAAGGAGTTTGTTCTTGTTGTTTTTGTTTGTTTGTTTGTTTTTTGGAGGGGAACCTGGGAAAGGGAAAATTTACATGTAAATAAAGAAAATATCTAATAATAAAAAAAAAAGAAATGTAGATTTATACTTTATTATCCACTCAGTAAAAAAGGATTTGGCACTGTTGATACCTATTTGTTCTTCAAATATATTTTGAAGGTATATAGATAATATATAATAATTTGGAACTTTTATAATGATTTTGAAGATTTATTTTAGCAATGTGTATGTACATGTGTGTGTGTGTGTGTTTATGTATGTCTGTTTGGGTCTATGCACATGAGTACAAGCATGTCCTGAGTACAGAAGAGTGTGTTTTTACTGGAGCTGGTGGTATAGATGATTGTGAGTTCCAAGATATGAATACTGGGAACAATTGTTGGGCTCACTGAAAAGATGAATATATATCCTCGATATATACTTGATATATATCCTCTCTCTCTTTCTGTATATATGTGTATATATTAAAATTAAAGATATAAATATACACATATATCTTTAATTTTATCCTTGATATATACATACATTTATATGAATATGTATATGTATGTATGTATGTATGTATGTATATATTCTCGGTAGTCTTACTCACTGTGCCATCTCTACATCTGCAACATTTAGGATTTTAATTCTCTTTTATTGATATCACTTCTTATATTTATTTGCTTACATTTGTTGAACCATCCTGCATATTTAAGATGTCATAAATCTAACTTGATTATAGTTAATGATCTGTTTGAAATAAGTCTGCATCCAGTTTATCAGTAACTCACTGAGAATTGTTACATCTATGTTCATTAAGGATGTTAGGCTGTAACTCTTCTTGATTGTGTCTTTACCTGAATTTAATATTAAAGTAATACTTTGTAGAAGGAAAAAAAAAAAGAGTCAGATGCAGATACTAGCACCTAATCAATGGACAGAAGCCAGGACCCCCTGTGGTTGAATTGGGGAAATACTGGAAGAAGTTGAGGAGGAAGGTGGCCCTATGGGAAGACCAGTAGTATCAACTAACCTGGATCCCTGAGATCTCTCAGACACTGAGCCACCAACCAAACAGCATACAGTAGCTGATATGAGGTCCCCAACACATATACAGGTAAGAACTCCCTGGTCTGGCCTCAATGAGAGAAGATGCACCTAACCCTCAAGAAACTTGAGTCCCTAGGGAGTGTGGAGGCCTGGTGGGGTGGGGGTGAGAAGGTAGAGACATTCTCTTGGAGACAGGGAGGGGAAGAGGAGGTATGGTATGGGGAAGGGTCATGGGGCAGACCAGGAGTTAGATGAAATCAGGACTGTAAAAAAAGAATTAAAGAATTTTTAAAAATTAATTAATTTAAAAAATAGAATGTAGAATTCAGCAAGGGAATTTATTGTCAATGCACATCAATAAAATAATACCAATTTTACCTGATAATGACATATATATCTTGTGTCAGCTGGCATATAAGATTGTAGATAAAAATTTGAGTAAATTCCCTGAAAAGGAGTGTGGCATATTTTATATTGAACCTTCTACAAAGGTTGACTGATAGAGCTTTAGTCACTGTAGAATGCTTGATATGTTGCATGTCTATATTTAAACCCTTAATACCCCATCCACAGACCTCTAGGTCTGCCAAATGTCCTTATGATTATCCTCTGAAATCTTCAAGACGATTCACTTACAGACCACTAATTTCTATCAACCCACAGGCTAAGATTGTCCTTAGATAGCAGCTAATCTCTATAGTAATCCCTCTTTTCTGTAACTCACCTACCTGTCATTTCCACTAATGCATTTGAAAAGCATTTTAACTCATGACTTTCTTTGTTCTGCTACCTAAAAACTCCATGAAATCACTGGAACATGGAATCTAGCATAACCTATATTTGTGTTTCTGGACCATGGTCATTCATTTTTGGCTCCAGAATAAACTATTTCTTATTTGCTTTGAAGTAAAAGCTGTTTTTGTTTGTGTTTTGTTTTTGGGGGTTTGGGTTTGGATATATATATGTATATATGTATATATATATGTATATATGTATATGTATATATGTATATGTATATCAACAAACTTATGATTAGATACAAAGTTTGTTACTGTATTTTTGTAGGTAATTTGACAATGTATATCTAGAGACTTAAATCAATGAGACATTTACCTGACCAGTTTTCTAAAAACTTGAATATAGAATATGAAAATGTGTATAGTTAAGTTTGTTTAGAAATGGGATTATGGGAATATTCACAATAAAATTGATCAAAGAAATGAAAAATTACTGAAATATGATAGTAATGTGGCAGAATTCCTAGAGGCTTTTGTGTAGCCATTGATTCCTTCTTCCGTATTTTAGACGCTTTGGTTGACCATGGTACTCATTGGGAGTCGCTGGCTAGTCAGGACTTGAGAAACCTGTCAGAATAATATTAGTTCTATTGCTAGAACTAATGAGCATTTGTCATATGAGCATTTGACACCCTTCTGGCCAATAAAATATGAAAGCAAGCCAGCCTTCTCTAATGTTCAATCAATTACAGTAGTCAGAGATTTTCTGCTGCTTTGCATCACCATGAACATGCCCTCATGCAAACGTAGAAAGAGGCAGCACCTAGGAGCTAGAAGCACAGTCGGAAACCACATGCACAAAGCCTGCGATGCTAAGGGAAGGCAAGAGAAAATGCAACTTCAACCATCCCGAAGCCACAGAGGAGATGCTGGGCTAGCTCCTCTCGGAATTGCTTGGTATGTTAAGAATCCTTATTATAGCCATTTGTCCTTTTTGTCAACTAGAGCCAAAAGCTAACTAACTGAAACTAATTAAATTATTTATAACATACTCTTTAAAAAAAAAAAAACTCTCTGCTTCCCTTAAAATCTGTTTCAAATGTTATTTAATAACATATGGTATACTGCCAAAATATTATTTTAAATGCGTTACTGAAGAAACGGAGGAGCTTTATAACTAGTCAGTGTTATTGTTCCTATATCAATGGAGGGAGGAGAGACGGGGAGAGATAAGTGATTTCTTTTGTGAGACTACTAGTTATTAGAGAGCCAAGATCTGAACACAGTATGTGGCTTTGCCTCCCTGTATTAATGTCTCTAGAAGGACCTATAATGATACTCCGGCCATTTGTTTGAGCAATGCGATACATACGTGGATTCACACATATTAATGGAGCAAGAGGTGGCCAGAAGCACTGAAAACGGAATATTGTCATCTCTGGGCACTGACCTTAAGGTGCCTTTCATTTGGTTTTTTGAAAGTTCTTTTTCCAAAGAGTCTACAATAAACAAATAGCAGTTATATAACAAGTGTCAAACTAAAGGTTACATTAAAAAAAAATGTGTCAAAAGCAAGGTGTGTATTTAAAAGAAGGCATTTAAATATAGTTAACCTTTCATAACATTGAATATTATACATTTTTTAAAAATGTTACATAAAGTATAAAATTCAACTCAAATAAAAATTGTCAAAAATTTACTTACAAATCTAAGATAATGCATATTTTGGAAAATGAAAAGGTGAGAAGAGTACATAATATTAAATCAATATATAGCAAATTAAATCAAAACTTTTATAGGCTTGCTTTTGGTGAAGAATTTTTGGAAACCCTTTATGTGCTTTTTTTCTAAGAAAATAACCTGTATTCCTGCAACTTTCTAAGGAGAAAGGATAGTATTCATTTCTTGAATAACTGTGATGTCTGTGTTTTTATAATGGTATGAGGGTATTTAAATATTTAGCCTGAAATAGTAACTACAATACCTACCCATTAAATGGTGCCTTGCCCAGCACGTTTTATGGATTTTACACATTCCCTCAGTGGTAGTGTGTCTCTCAGACACACATTGCCATTACTGAGCTTACACGGGAAGGAGCTAGGGTGCCGAGCCTTAGTCATTGGGTTGACACTCTTCACCAATAAATGAAAATACTGGAATTTTTTTAAACTTAATTATCTTAACTCATTGGAATTTAATTTTTTAATTATAATATTCCTCATAATTATCCAGGTTCATTAGCAAAGTTGTAGAAGTCTGTTTTGTTCTTGTTATTTGTTTCTGAATAGCATTTTACAAGACAAAGGAGAGAAAGTATAAGTATGGGAGAAAGTGTAACTTTGTATTTGCATGATAGAGTGACTTCCCCCGGTAGTTTTAGTCCTGAAAATTCAATGTTCTTGTTTGAGTAAAGTGCTTGTCATAAAATAAATATGAATTTTTATTTACAAGCATCATTTAAATGTTAAAGGGTCTATAAAAAACAGTGTTAATTAACTTATTTATATCTATACTTTTGAAATAATTTGTTGAGACAGCTTCAGTTAGATGAAAAGCATGAATTACTTTAGATACACATATAGATATAGGCATACAGCTATAAAAATATAGATTCGTAGATGTAGACATATAGAATTAATGCAAAATATTTTCACACCCTGGAATAAGCAAATGCTGAACTATAAAGCGGACTGCATTTTGAATTGAGCCTTCTGGACACTGAATTAGCCTTGCTCTGTGCTTCCATTGGAGCTGTAAATTTAGATGTCTTTGTGCCGTTTGTTTTTTGGTTCAGCAAACACGGACTGTCCATGCCAAGCTGTGCAAGGTTCTTTCTCCTCCCCTTTGAGAGCCTCAGGACTGATTCCGTATGCTTCAAGCCAGGGGTGATATAATGTCCAGAGCCTCACCCGCAGAGTCAGTCAACCATCTTTTCAGCCCTTGACTTCCTGGCTGCTGCTAATCAGTGGGCCTCGCAGAAGTCTCCAGATAAGGAGGATGTCCAGCGAGTGTTCTAGCATCAGCAAAGGCCAGGTGCCTGCAGCCAAGCAAGTGGTCAGACCTCTGTTTACTCAGCATATGTCCCTTGAACCCAAGATGATTCAAATACCGAGTGGGCTACAAAACAAACAACCACGAGTCCACTAATGACTGCGGATAAGACATTTTTATAATTTTTCTTTAATGCTGTGAATGAGCAATTGTTTCTTGGTACAAATATGTTCTAGTCATTCAAGAATTTGGCCTTTATCTTTTTGTTTTCTTTTGTCTTTGTTTTTGTTAAACTAGACCAGAAACTTACACACACACACACGTACACACAGAGACACACAGAAAGACAGATACACACAAACATGCTCACACACAGAGTCACACAGACATTCACACATACACACACGCACACACAGACACACACTCACACAGACAGGCAGACACACACGCACACATATATGCTACAAACAGAGTCACACAGACATACACATGCACTCACACATACACAGACACACACACACAGAGATGCATTCACATAGACATACACACACACAGGACACACACCATTTGGAAGAACTGCAGCTGCTTTTTCACTCATTTTAGTGTTAAGTTGTTCGTTTTAAGCTACAATTATGGAGGACATGGTCATGATGATCTTACTGCTCAATGGCCCCAGATTTACTGCCCAAAGAACATGCAACAATTCATATGCCTTCATTATCCTTCAGAAGTTTAAAACAATACCCCCTCTCAAATTTTTTATTCTTTGTACTCAGAATGAGGCTTTTTCACAGTATGTCCTAGTAGAACATTATTACATTTTACACATGTAGTTTTAAGGGCTGTAGATCACTGGCAGGCACGAGGTCCTGGATTCTGATCCCCAGAACCAAGTCAGAGCTGGGTGCTGTAGCACCGTGCTATAATCCTGGTGCGTGTAGAGATGGGCATTGCAAACAGGATAATCTCCAGCCTGCTCCAGGGTCTGCTGGCTTGCTGCACAAAGCTGTAGTCTCCGATGACAATCTCTCGTCAATAAAGTAGAAGCAAGGTGGGACACTCTTAGAGTTTTTACTCTAACCACCTCATGGACAGAAGGGTACAGAAATGCCTGTGCACATACATACAATGGTGACAATGGTGTGTGTGTGTGTGTGTGTGTGTGTGTGTGTGTGTGTCTATAGGTTTGTTTGTTTGTGCATACTAAGACTCCTATATTTTAATATAATAATCGCCCTTCATCTCAGGGTTTGTGTTTTACATTTGGAGACATGTAAGGATATTTATGACTACTTGTGAGAAAACTCTAAGCAAACAAGACTCTTGTGACCTCAGTGTCTTCAAAGCCACCAACTTGTTCATGGATCATGCTTTTGTGCCCCTCCCCTGTGTAGCAGACAGAAATGAGTTTATTTGAGGTCATTCATTACAACTGACTATTGTTACTTGCTTACATATCTCCATAAAAAACAAAACAAAACAAAACAAAACAAAAAAAAAAAAAAAAACAGGTTCTTGCCACACATGCAGTTTTCTGACTCACGGAGTTTGCCCTTGGGATCATACACTTTATTAACGTGATTCCTCTTAACCCGGTATAGATAAAGTGTCTGATGCTCTAAATAAAGTTGGCTGTTGCATAAGACTTTAGTCGGCCTCATTTATCCGCTCCATTCTTCGAGGTCCCACCGCCTCTAGATCAGTGAACAGCCAACCTTGACCTGAATATATTAACTGAAAAAAAAAAAAAACTCCAGAAAAATGCCCATTTTTCTTTACTGACACATAAAAATTGCATATTTAGGGGCTGCCATGTGGATTCTCCATACATGTAGATATTCTGTTTCAAGTCAGTATAAATAATAATATCAATTTACTAATCTACCTTTTTTATGGCATGGTTGGAAATAACATCACGTTCCTCTACCTTTCTGAAATACAGAGCTCATTATTAACCATAGTCACCCTAAGTCACATGCCATTCTGAATAGCATGACACATTTTCTCCTAGTCCACTCCTATTCTGCCAGGGTTTTGAACTTAGTAGGAAGTATCCATGTTATATTAACTAAATGCATATTAATTAGTCACTCAAGTACTCAGGCAGGAAATGGACTGCCACAGTTCTTTAGTGTTGGAGTTAAAGGACTCTTATGCCGTAGCCTACCGTGCTCTCATAAAGCTTTTGCTGTTGGTTTTACTTCCTTTCATCATAGGATTCATGTCTTATCTCAATCACAAGAAAAAGGGTGAATACAATACAATAAAATATTTTGAGAGGTCACATTCACATAACCTTTAAGCAACAATTTATACATGGTGTCATTAGCTATTAATCACTTGCCATGGTGTCTGTTATGAATTAAAATTTGGTATAATCATATCACTATAAAACTTTGGGTTTCTATTCAGGAAAAAAACTATTCAGTTCAACGTGTCAATTGTCAAGTCTGAGAAGAGAATGGGGAGACTAAGATGTTTCTGTCAAACTCTCTTGACTTCCTTAGCTCGGTCTCATTGTACGAGTACAGATAGTGATGGAAAATAAATGGAGGACAAAGATCAGACTTAAAATAGAAGGGTTGTACTGATAGTATCTATAAGCAAACATGGTAGATCAAGTGAAGAAAAGACAAACCTGCAAGCTGAATCTGCTAGGGAGAATTAGCCTCTGTGGGATGTGCGGAAAACTGTATCTCTGTGGTGTGATGTGCATGTGAGATCAAGCAGAGCAGGAATCGAACCACCTCCGAATTTTACGAAGAACAATCCCTGGAATAGGACCTCTACTAGAAAGTTCAACAGAAAAAAAATGTTCTGTATTTCCACAAGGCCCCACAGGGTCAGACAAGTCGTCACAAGGTCAGCATCAGTCATCTCTAGCTACTGAGACTTGAAATGTGGCTTCCAACTGAGACACTTGATTTATTTTTTAATTGATTCAGATTAGCAGGAATATTTGACTAGAGGTCACTATATTGAATACTATCTGCACAAGACATGTGCAGTACAAAGAGAGCAAGGACTCTACAGCCATAGTAGTGCTGGAAAGGCCACAGCTGAGGATCTCCCACCAGAAACCATCTCAAACCTGCTCCACTGTTTTTCTGTTCAGAGCTTACTCTTGATCAGTTTTCATCCTCTCTCCCTAAGTACAATTATGAATGTCAACTTTCACCTCTTTTATTTAAAATATTTGAGAATATTATACAGAAGTATAGTACACACATTTTTTTCTCCCCACCACAACTGCTTCTGTATTTGCCCTTCTCAGATTTATGATCTCATCTTCTTTCATTATTATTGTTACATAATACATAAAATATATGTAAAATATATGCATATACATACATACATAATATATAAAATATGGAGGCATTATAGAGAAAGATAAAAATAGAGATAGATATATCATGCCAAATCTATTTAGTATTAGCCATTTATGTATATGGGTACATTAGGTCAGATAATGCATCAGAGGGTCCCTCCCTGGGGAAAATTGATTCTCCCTCTCTTAGAAGGCATTGATTGCCTATAGCTCTTCAGCTAGAGGTGGGCCTTGTGGAATTTTACTCAACTACATTGGCTTGTCAACTAACATTGTCATTGTATAGGTCTTGTTCATATCATATCATTGAAATTTTATGGTTGCAGCCTCTCTGTCATATCTATAAGACACTATATCAAAGTCATTCTGGTCTTGTGGCTCTTCTAGTTTTCATAGCCTCTCTCAGGATGCCTCCTAAGCCTTAAGTGTAGTAATTACATTGGATACTTACTGGTTGGGGTTAGATAACCCACAGTCACTTATTCTATACATTGTGACCAATTGTAGATATCTCTCATAGCTTCCATTAAAGGTAACTTCTTGGATGAGAGAAAAGGGTGAGTATTTATAATACAATCAGAAATTATGTTGTTAGGAAAATGACATTAGACGATCTCCCTCTAGGGTCTAGGACCTCTCTAGCCATGGGTACTTGGCTAGACTTGCAATTCCAGTCATAAATTCCCTACCATTTAGTGAACCATAACCAAATTAGTCAGCTAGTTGTCACTCCTAGTGTAAAAGTGGATCATTCATAATACTTACCAGAAAGTCATTCTTGAGAGTTATGGTTCTTACGGCTGGTAGAACTATTGATTGCATTTCTTCCATAGAAGCTTTCATAATACCTTCTGAAATATACACTGAAAAAAAAAGCAGCATCTTCGACAAATAGTTCTGGGGGAAATGGATGTTCCCACATTACATCGTGATAACCAAACCCATTATCTATCACTGTACACTAAAATCAACTCAAAATGGTATAAAGACTTTGATATGACACCTGAAATACTAAACCTTCTAGAAGAAAAGATGGGCAGGACCCTACAAGGCATAGGTTCAGGAAAGAACCTTCAGAATTGGACCCTATTTGCTCAGGAAATTCAAAACTTAACAAATGGAGACCCGCAAAACCAAAAAGATTCTGCATAGCAAAGGTAATAATTAATAGAGAGGATTCCACAGAGTTGGAAATAACAAAGCTATAACATTAGTAGAAGATTAGTATTCAGAAGAGACAAACTACTCAGGAAACAAAGAATCATGAAAACAAACAGCCCAATTAAAAAATATGACACAGATCTGAACTGATAGCTCTCAAAAAAAAGAACTGAAAAAATAGCAACAAAATTCCTTTTATAACTTTTTTAAATTTACTTATTTTAAGTGGATGAATATTTTGACTGTATGTTTGCCTGCATGTGCACTATAAGAATGTCTGGTGCCCATAGAGTTCAAAAGATGGTTTCAGCTCCAAAGCAACTGTAGTTACAAGTGGTTATGAATCACCAAGTAAATGTAAAGAATAAAACCTGGGTCCTATGAAAGACTAATGGTGCCCTTTACCATTGAGCATATAAAACTAAAGAAGGAAAGAAAGAATGAGCGAGAGAAAGAGAGAGGGGGAGGAAGGAAGGATAGAAAAGAAAAAAAGGAAAGAAAGAGAAAAAGACAGAGAAAGAGAAAAAAATCCAAATGTTTAAACCAGGCATGGTGGAGAAGATCTTTAATTGCAGCACTTGAGAGGTTGAGGCAGATGGATTTCTGTTAGTTTCAGGACAGCCTATTGTGAATAGTAAGCTCCAGGCCAACCAAGGCCACAAAAATTTATCCTGGAAGACAAACGAATAACAAAAATAAAAACAAACAAAAAGTATTTGACGTTTTAGTAATTAGGAAAATACCAATTAATATTACTTTGAATTTTTAATCTTATTCCAGTCCCAATGGCTAAGAATTAGGTAGATAGATAGATAGATACATACATACATACATACATACATACATACATACATACATATATACATACATAGATGATAGATAAATAGATAAGTAAATAAATAATATATTATGACAGCAAATAATGATGAAGATATGATGAAAGGTAACCTTCATTTACCATTGATGGGACTGCAAAGCAATGCAGCCATTATGAAAATCAGTGTGGGGGATCTTGGAAAACATAAAAGTAGATCTACCTTGTGACCCAGCTATTAACATATACCCAAATGATGTGACACTGTGCTCCACAAATACATGCTCATCCAAGTTCATTGCTACCCTATTAACAATAGCTAGGAAACAGAAACAGCCTAGATGCCATCCACCAATGAATGGATAATGAAAATGGAGTTCACATACCCAGTGGAAGTATATTCAGGCATAAAGACAGAGGGAAATAATAAAATTTGCAGATAAATGTATGAAAGTTGAAAATATACTGATTAAACTGGTTCCAGAAAGTCAAAAGCCAACATTCTTTGTTATTTGTGAATTTTAGCTCCTAATGTTTTGATTTGAACATATGACCTGAAATAACAACAGAAACCAAGAACATAGAAAAAAGTTTATGGGGTAGAAGAAAGGAACTCTAAAAAGGAAACTAGTAACATACATGTATTATGAAGGGAGGAGGGAAGAAACAAGGACAGATATTCTAATTGTGGAGAGAGATCGGACAGTAACTCAGTAACTCAGAGGAAGAGTGGCAGAAGAGATAAATAACACTAAAGGTATTTGAAAAACCTATAGGAAACAAAGTATTTTATATAATTTTTAAATATACAAATATAATACATATATGCATGTATACACAGATACACACACATACACACACACACACACACACACACACACACACACACACACTTTAAAGTTAGTTACTCATTTTGGAACAACAAATGCTATGTACAGCATTGGAAACTTCCAAACTGTTGACCAGGAATCCGAAGTCATTCCTAGGACAGCATAGACTATTTTCAGTGTTCTTTCTCACCTTGCAGGACTTGCTGAAGATACATCAGATGTAGACCCTGACAGAATGGAGCAGGAACCAACACAGAAGCCTTCTCTCTGAGGACTAACTTCAATCTTTTTTTTTTTTTAGTTTTTCGAGACAGGGTTTCTCTGTGTAGCCCTGGCTGTCCTGGAACTCACTCTGTAGACCAGGCTGGCCTCGAACTCAGAAATCCGCCTGCCTCTGCCTCCCAAGTTCTGGGATTAAAGGCGTGTACCACCACCGCCCGGCCCAACTTCAATCATTTTTAAGATGAAAATGATAAAACATATTAGCTTATTAGAAAATTTCCAGGATGACTTAATTAGTTCTGATAGCTGATTATAATATTCTTCTTTATATATATATAACACAGTATGAGGGTAAGAATATAAAATGTGATTATCAGTACTTATACTTAAGTAAACATTTTTTTCTTCTACCAACTTATCTACATTGAACATTCCTGCCATAAGAATATAGACATCCAGAAATTAAAAGATTTAATATAACACTACATACAATACACATTCAGAGCCTAGGGCATTTATAGCAAATCAATGGCAAGGATATTGTTTCTACTTTAACAGTCTGAAGCGATCAAAGGAGAGTTTGCCACTTATCTCCAGCTTCAAAGAATTATTCTAGGCGTTGTAGGTAAAATAGAAGAAATTGGCTCCTGATGATGAGAAGAAAGAAAAAATGATGCGAATCTCCAGCCTCACTTTGAAAAAGCCTTCCTAAAAGCCTGTTCTAATGAGCCAGCGAGGGTGGCTGCAGTCCCCTCCACTCCTGCATGCTTGGAAGGCAGTGCTAATGAATTGTGCCATTTTTTCCTGCTGATCATCTCAGCCAGGGCGCCACTAACAGTCTATTGGGATTGACGCTGCTGCTGAAACCTATTTCCAACTCCTGTGCTTCTATGCGTACCTTCGTCTTTCTGAAGTGTATCGTAAAAGTTGTGAGCAGGTAGCAAGGTCTCATTAGGTGTTAAATTATCGGCGCAAAGCTCCCTGAAGAGTCTGACTACACCTTATCAAAAATCTTCCGAAGTTTCTTGTTGTTTTCTACAAGTTCTTTCTTAAGCAGGCACCTGTCTTTAAGTTTCAGAAACAGCAGGAATTGTGAGTTAAATCAGGGAATTTCCCATCACAATAGTGGAGCGGGGAAAATATTCTCTGAATTGATGTTTTCAGAATCTGTAAAACTTTTTCTTTCCAAACAAAATTTGAAGCTTGGAGAAGTATAGAATAAGACAACTGTAACAATCTACAATACAAGTTTTAATTGAAATTTGCTATGCATAAATGTAACCAAAACTCAATCATTTCACACACCTCATATATGCCTGAGGATAGTTGGTTATAAAGAGATTTCCTGGAAAATAACTACTAACTATGGCTAAATTCCATCTCAGCGAGTAAACTCATCAGCTTTTTAATTGCTCTGCTGATGTCTTCATGCTGCCACCATTATCTTACAATAAAACTATATCCAGGTTTTAACTTTGATGCAACAAGAAGAAAAATAGATGTGAAGAACACTTTTTCACTACACTTTTGAAGAGTTATTTTTAAAGTACATATGCACAGTGTGTGCACATGTGAACAGTGTGTGCACATGTGTATAGTATGTGCACATGTATGTAGTGTGTGCACATGTGTATAATATCTATTGTAGATTGTAAGCCTCTGATAGCTCTTTTTAAATAATCCTGGTTTTGTTTAAGCATTTAAGTAACATTTAGGAGTCCAGGGCTCCCCATGCAGACCCTCCAAAGGAAAAAGGCTGCCTGCAAGATCTACAGCAGAAACCAACTTTCATGGGTTGGTCTACCTAGGAATGTTCCTATAAACAAAGTTATATTAGAAAACAGAAAGCAAAGAAATCTATTCTCATTTGGTTTTGACGGAATTAAATGTTTATAGCAATTTAAGAATAATTAAAATGATTACTTTAAAAAAAAAAGAGTAATTTTATCAAGTTGACAGAAGTCATTTAAAAACTAAGTGTTGGTTTTCTTCATCCTTCCTTTTTCTTTGTTGTTTGTTTATTTGTTTGTTTGTTTGTTTGTTTGAGACAGGGTCTTACATGGCTCTGAATATCTAGCAAGCCACCATATATCCAAGATGACTTTCAGTTGCTCTTCTGCCTCACTCCCTCTTAAGTGAGGTTTTCCTTTGATAATTCACCACGTAACTATTATTTCTTTTCTGTCTTAGATACACTTTGAAATTATTTCTGGTCATCTTTCCTTTGAACTGCATTTCCCTTTGGTGGTTGTGACCCTCCTCCAGCCAGGGACTGGTTTTCTCAGACCTTGCCTTGTCACAAATAGCCATGTCTCTCTCCAAGCTCCTACTAACAGCAATGCCTTTCTCCAGGTTCCTGTTACACCGGAACTCCCGCCTCCAGAGACCGAAGATGAAGATGCTGATTGGGCTGCGAGATGCTGACTGACTAGCGGTGAGGGGGTGGTGACAGTGCTGTGCAATGGTATACGGCAAAGCAAAACAAGGCTTGGAGACAAGAAGTTACATTGTTAAAATCCACATCTTGAAGTAATTTGGGTCCACAATTTGGTGATGTTTGGTGATGCGAGTGTTATGCAGTGCTACATAGGCAAATCAAAATGAGGCTTGCAGACAGTGACACCACTAAAGGCCAAATCTTTAAGTAATTTATGTCAACAAGGATATACAGTATCAACTCTTAGGTGTACCTCAGCTCCTCCTTTTAGTAGCTACACCCTGTTCGTTAGTTACCTTTAGTGAACACTAGTTTCTGATCTACTCCTTACAACTTTTTAATTTGTTGCCGATGTTATGTATCATTTTAGCTATTCAGGTTTCAGGTTTTTTAAAAGCCACATTCTTGAATGCTTATGATCATGATTTTTTATAATTGAGCAACAAATGATTTCATCTCAATGAATTATTAACATATTACCTGAACCTTATACACAATGAGGAGGAGTCTCCTAAAAAGAAAGGCATTAAAAAAAAAAATGCCCAGGGGTTAGTATTGTTAAATGATTATCAAAAAAAGATGATCAAACGCTTTTCTTCCTCATTAAAACATAAAGTCTCTTTACAATCCAATTGTATTCTGCTTCCAAGTTTCATAGCCTGTCAAAGTCTTGACTGAAAAAAAAAAAAAAAGTCAAGTGTAACCACTCATAGGAGGCATCTTCTAATTTTCTATATAACCAATATCTAACTGTGGTTTAATATCTGTTTTTCTTTGAACTTGAAACTTGTTATTATTTATTTACTTTATACTATGAATTTAATCTGGTAACTTCCTACATGTGTCATTATAGTCTCTTCATATTTGTTTCATCTACCACATTTCACACTTGTCATTCACCTAGTTGGCATCCATGCTTTCTCCATATCCTTTCACCACATCCCATAAGATCACTTCCTCCTTATAATACACACACACACACACACACACACACACACACACAAGCACACCCATGCATGTGCACACACATATGCACACAAGCATGTGCGTGCATAGCTCTAAAATCTCTGTGGGATGCTGACTTGGAGTCATAGTATATATACCCTAGAGTGGTTTAGCTGAGTCAGAATGTCATTCTATTTTTATTACTTTTAGAACTCTCCACATTAATTTTGACAGAGGCTGTGCAACTTTACTTTTCTACTATCAGTGAGTAAAGCTTTCTCTTTTTTTCTACATTCTCTTCAACACTGGCTGTCAGTTGCCTTCTTGACACTTTTAATTTGCATTCCCTTGATATAAGTTGGTGATGTTTTAATTGTTGTAGTTGTCATCTCAGTAAGATGTGCCCCAGGCCCCTGCCCCTCTTTCTGAGATAGCAAACTTGTACTGGTGGCTTATTATCAATAAATTTCCCTTTGTCTACTTTCTTAGTGCTTTGTCCATTTCTCTACCATTTGCTGAAACATGTTACTGTTTTTAGATCATGTCCTCTAGTTTATGCCAAGCACCTTAAAAAATGCTAATCAATGGTAAAACTTTAAGGAAAATGTAAAAAAGAAGCCTGAAATGACTGCTTCTAGGGGTTACTGGCCCTTTAAGTTGGGAATCCTTGCTCTCTTCTATATCTATTATCCTTAGGTTTGGTCTTCTCATTGTATCCTGGATTTCCTGGATGTTTGGGGTTAGGAGCTTTTTGCATTTTGCCTTTTCTTTGACTGTTGTGTAAATGTTTTCTATGGTATCTTCTGCACCTGAGATTCTCTCTTCTATCTCTTGTATTCTGTTGGTGATGCTTGCATTTATGACTCCTGATCTCTTGCTTAGGTTTCCTATATCCAGGGTTGTCCCCCTTTCTGATTTCTTTATTGTTTCTATTTCCATTTTTAGATCCTTGATGGTTTTGTTCATTTGCTTCACCTGTTTGGTTGTGTTCTCCTGTATTTCTTTAAGGGAATTATTTATGTCCTTCTTAAAGACCCTTGTCATCATCATGAGATGTGATTTTAAATCAGAGTCTTCCTTTTCTGGTGTGATGGTGTATCCATGGCTCACTGGGGTGGGAGAACTTGTTTCTGATGATGCCAAGTAGCCTTGGTTTCTGTTGTTTATGTTCTTGCCCTTGCCTCTCTCCATCTGGTTCATCTGGTTATCTGTGTTGTTAGCTGGTCTTGCTGTCTCTAACTGTGGCTTATCCCTCCTGCAAGCATGTGTATCAGTCATCCTGGAAGACCAGTTCTCACCGGGATGAGTTTGGGTATGGAGAGTTGTGGCACAGGGTCAGCACTGGGGTACAGACAAAAACCAGAAGGATCCTGTCCCTGGCCATTCCTTGGTTCCTGTGTTGTGATGGCCCTGGGAAGATCCCTTTTGGGCCAGAAATCTGAGTAGAAGTGGTGGTCTTACCTATGCTCACAGGCATGTCGCTAAAGTAATAATAATTGTAAATTTATCATTATTTAAACTTTGACTTATTATACTTCAGTGCTCAGATCTCTGAGGCCAGCTACTTGCATTTTCCTGTGAAGTTCTAATGATAAATGACATGGCATTCCTTGGAGAGCCACTCTCTCCTGGTATTTGTGTATGGAGCGCTGTGGCACAGGATCTGCTCATGGCAAAGACTCTTTACAAAATCTTGAAGATCTCACACAAATCAAATAATTTTGGCTTAGCTAGCATAAAAATAAAAGTTGAGGGTATTCTCTAGAAAATGTCTCCAGGATGAAATGTCCCTGATTTTATTGCCATATATATATATATATATATATATATATATATATATATATATTAGCTATATATATAGCTATTCGTTGTATGTGTGTGTGTGTACATGTGTGTTTACATATGTATATATTGATATTCCAAGTATACTTGTGTGTGTATGTATATGTACTTGGTTACCCTTATGAAATCTCTGCCTCTATTGCACATATGAACATACCTTGCCATACCAGTCATTATTATAGTTCACAGATTTTTTTACTAGATATTTTCTTTATTTACATTTCAAATGATATCCCCTTTCCCAGTTTCTCCTCTGAAAAAAAAAACCCTATTCCCTCCCCCCTCCCCCTGCTTACCACCCCACCCTCTCCCTCTTCCTGGCCCTGATATTCCCCTACACTGGGGCATAGAGCCTTCACAGGACCAAAGGCCTCTCCTCCCATTGATGACCCACTAGGCCATCTTCTGCTACATATGCCATGAGTCCCACCATGTATACTTTTTGGTTGATGGTTTAGTCCCTGGGGCTATGAAGTTACAGTTTTTTATGTTAAAAAATAATTTCTAATAATTACTCTCATTGTTAGAGTCCAGCCTCAACGCAGGATCAAGTTCTCAACTGGAAGCAGGGATATCTGGAAGACACATAATAAATATCCATAGACTATCTACTGGGTACAAGCTGACAGGTAATTTTTCAAAGCTTAAAGTTTCTCTCTCTTCTCTCTCATTCTCTGGTCTCTTTCTCTCTTGCTCATTTGCTCGCAGCTTGAGGATGCACACATTGCATTCTCCTGCACACTCTGCTTTTCTCCTGTGCACTTTTCTTTTTTTTGAACTCTCACACTTATACACACATCTGTGCATTCCCCTTTCACTCTCACACATACTCTTCACATACATCTCTCACATATATAACATGTACTCTCCTTTCACTCACACACACTCTCTATACACACCTCACATTCCCTCTTCACTCACTCCCCACATTCTCTCCTCACTCATTCCTCACATG
>JADRCD010225211.1:21713-38095 GCA_019843815.1 Montemys delectorum | reverse complement strand
GCGTCTTGAAATATTGCTTCTCCTATCTCAGCCTCTCTATTAGTAGTATTGCTTATTTCCTGTTTCTATACTATACTATGGTTTTTAGAGCAGCTTACATATTTCAAAAGTATTTATATACCCAAAAGAAACATAGACAATTAACTTGGGAGGTGGCTTGTAAGAGAACAACAAAGAGTGAGACTGAATGCTTTGCTTGAAGTTTGTAACTCTTGTATCAAGTTTGAAGAAGAGGACTTCATAAGTTATTCTTTCTCTGAGATGAATGCTCTTCCAAATTATCACAGCCAATGAACCAAATTCTTACCCTCACTTAATGTCTGTGCCACTCTCCAAGCAGAACCATTGTTCATTGAAATAGTTGGTGAATGACTTTATGGATAGACCATCTTAATACACACACCATTTCTTAAATGAATGTAACCTGTTCTCAGTTGGCTGAGAATAAAGTCACTCACTCAAGTCAAATAGCTTTGACCATAGCAGGAAGTCTATGTCCAAAAATTGTGCCTACAATTCACTTCTTGACACAGCAGAACTGTCAAAACTCAGCTTAGCTACGATGAAGGTAAAATCCTCTGTTGATGTGAGGGTCATTGAAGTACAGCCTTATTACAATGAAATTTAATGTCTAAAAATTATTCTTATTTTGGGCTTGTACCACAGTCAGTGCCAAGATTTTAAGCTCTACTAAATACAGAACAAGCAAGCAAACAAAAAGACTTTATATATTTATGTTCACTTAAGAAAATACTAGTATTGATGTATTATTCTGAAATATACAGTTAATATGTTTGGAGTTATTTAAAATTTGTATTGAGAAGAATATATGTATTTTCAGTATTGCTGTAGACAAGCATCTACATAAGACTGTTAAATTGATTGTTGTTTTATATGAAACAACTTTTATAATACTCATTTTTATTGTTATAATATTTTATAAATTTTAAAGAATATGAGAAAAAATATTGTAGGTATTGAAGGGGGTCTCTGGGACGGGTTGGGGTACAAAAATGAAACAAGAATGTGATTTAATTCTATTTACTTAAAATATGTTTTTAAATGATAACAAATTAAGATAAATTGAAATCATGTAACTTTTCTCATCATAATGCAATAAAAGTTAAAAAAAAATACCGTGTCCAGAAGCAAACTTTTGTGTTAGCATAGTGACAGACAGACTGTGTTCTCATAGAACTTTGCTTCCAGTTTGAAGTATCTTTGTTGAAAAGGCATTGCTGCTGCCTGGCACTAGAAACCATGGTAGTTTTGCTAGATGAACTCTAACAGGATATAATTAAGTCTGATTCTTGGCTACATAACTTCCAATTTTACTGCCATTCCTTCTAATTTCACTTCAATTGACCTTGCTCCCCTGCCAGCTTACATTTCCCTGTGTAGTCCAAGTCATGCTTTCAAACTGAAAATCTGATAATACCTCTTCCCTAATCAAATCTCATCCTGGCACTTCTCTGGCCTGAGTCAAGACTCGCAAGGAATGGGTTTCCTATGGTTGCCATGACAAATTGCAACAAGTCTAGATGGCCTTAAACAAATGAAATGTATTATCTCCACATTCTGAGTGAAGCTAAGGTGTGAGCAGGGGTATGCTCTTTTTAAAATGTGTAGGAGAGTATCATTTCTCATGTATACTCTGGTTTTTCCTGCTGCCCACTGTTTTTAGTGTGTCTTAGCTTACAGCAGTCGATATGTAGCCTCTGTCTCCTCCTTCATAAGACCCTCATTCTCTCTTTATGTATTTTTCTGTTTTCATGTGGTGCCGTTTTCATATAAGAAATCCCAGTTAGAGAGAATAAGGACTGATGCGACTCAAGATGATCTCAGTTTAAGTGGTGTATATCTGAAAGAGATCCTTTCCAAACAGAGCCATTTAGCAAGTTTTAGAGACAAAAACATCAACATACCTTTTGCGAGAACAAATTTCAACTCATAATAGTATCCTGCAAGTTAATTCTTCATGTTGCTCTTGTATAATTTTCCATGTTCTCCTGTTAACTTCTTTCTCTACACTCTCTGTCAGTCATTCTTGATCCTTGCCTTCGGCCTGTTTTGTGTGTTCCTTACAATTTTATACTTCCTAACAAGCAGAAATCTCACTACTTGTATAAGTCCCCTGTGTTGACTCTTGTCCCCATGCTTATCAGTCTCATGCATCCTTTCTTTCTCTCTTTCAACATGCCACCTTCGCTTAGGTTTCCTCCCTTGAACCACAGATAACTCTACTTCTTTCACATTATATTTCACTTCTTTTGTCAGAGACACCTCATTTTTTAGTGGTATTTTTTCCTATATCTACTATAGAATACCATTACCAGATTTTGTTAGTTACTATTATCTAGTAGGATACAGCCCGGGCTTTCTTGGAGAGCCTAGATTTCTTTTTTAAATCAGTGACTATCCTTTACACAGCTCAGGTTCCTATTAGGAATCTTGCATTGCAATTCTAAGAATGTTTATATCACAGAAACTTTCCTATAGCTTCTTATTTTAAGCAGTACCTTGGATAGCAGTCCAAAGGCCATCCATGGCTTACAAAAGTCCTCTGGCAAGACAATGAAAACACAACTCTACCAAAGCCATTTGCTTACTTCTCTTTGATTTATTACAGTTGTTTTATGCTAGTTTTTATAATAATGTTCTATTATTTTCTACACATTATAATCATTATTAATGTCTAGAAATACCAATTCTGCAAATGCAAACTACAAAATCAGAGCTCTTCAACAAAGATACTTCAAGCTGGAAGCAGAGCTCTATGAGAATTCAGACTGTCTATCACTGTGCCAACACAAAGCTTGCTTCTAGATGTGGTGTTTTATTATTTTCATTTGCAGGGGAAGTTAGCCATCTCTGGTAGTGTAACTTTACTTTGCCATGATGAATATTCATAATATAAAGGTCTTTCAAACACAAAAAACTCAAAAGGTGTTGTGTAACCAGAGCTGACCCATGCCCACAAGGACCTTGTACTTCTAGAGGATTTCTGACTATTTAGTTGAAATGTTTAGCATTCAGGACCAAGATTACTGATCTCTGCTCTATAGTCTACACCCGTGTCTCCCTCAGTTATTTATAGACTTTTCCAAGAAGACAAAAGGCACACATGAGAGCTGATATAAATTATTTAATAGTCAATATTGGACATTTTTTTTGTTTTCATCAGTGTACATGGGTATACTTGATTTAAAATTTCAAAAGAACATATAGAATTTATTAATTTAATAATATTTTATTATATGATGGCTCTTGCTCTTTTCTTTTCATTTTCTTAAGAGAAATATACTTTAGTGTTTTAATTTTTAACTCTTTCTATTGGATTATATATTGCACAGAGAATCAAAAGAAAGAGACTATATAAGTCTATTTGAGAAAATATCATACTAGTTTTCTGGAAGCATTTGAATAATGTCATTATTTATAGTGCAGATAGTAATACACAGATGTTCTTTAATGGCATAATTTGTCATAAAAATTGCTAAATGTTGAAATACTACAAAACAGTTTTTCATAATAATGCTGACTACAACTGATATACTCCATCCAACTATAGGTTCAACCTGTATGTGTCTCAAGATATACTAACTTCACTAGATAGAAAGAGAACTGCATGATATGCTGACATCACTAGACATAACTAGAATTGCATGAGTCCAGAACTTCACTCTTTACCACATTTTATTCAGTTGGTTAGTGAACCAAAATAGGGACATAGTGTTATGGTTGACCACAAATGTCCCCCATAGGCTCATGTTTTTGACTATGTGGACTCTAGTTATTGGCAATGGTTGGAGAAGTTACAGAACCTTGAGAAGGTAGAGCTTTCCTGGAGGAAGGGGCTGGACTTCAGGTTTTAAGCTCTATTCAACGTCCTGTTTCTTCTCTGTTTCCTGATTTCACATGCCAGTTTGTTACCTTTCTGCCTTCTTCTCCATGTTACCACCATGACTTCCCTGCTTGTTGCCCTGTCTTCATACCATTAATGCAGTAATCCCTTAAAACTGTGAGCTAGGATAACTTCTTCATTGAATTTCTATTGTCAGTTATTTTGCTGAAGTGAGAAGAAAAGCAAATGATACAGAATTCCGTACTGAGAAATGGGGTTGTTGTTGTAGACCTGATCATATGGTTTTATGTCACTGGAACTGATTTTTGAGAGTTGTGCACAGGGATTTGGAACTATGGGATAGAACTGACTTACAAGGGGTAGAACAGAGCTTAGTGGGAAATTCTGGATGGAGATTAGAAGACAAGAATGCTGAGAGAAACAGACAGTGGCAGTCTAGCAATAAGGTTTCAGAGCAGGAACAAGGACTGTGTTGGGACATTAGCTAGAAATATTATAGCAAATAATCTGGCTGCACTCTTTGGCCATCTTGAGAATTTGAGTAAAACTGACTTCAACAGCAAGAGACAGGTTTGTTTAGAGAAGGGAATTCCAAAACAGTGTAGCATCCAGGCAATGGTATGGCTGCAATTTAGTGCTCAAATTCAGTTCTAGAGTAGTAGGCTCCCCTAGTCAAAACCTACAACCTAGAAGAGTAATTCTGCAAATTTATCTACTAAGACATATAAATATGCATCAAATGTGGCTTAAGGAACTCAGGGTCCATCTTAGGTGGCAGAAAACCCAGCAGCCTTGACCATGGTGTAATTATGTTGCAAATATGAAAGATGTAGGAGTCTTTGGGGTGATACAACACAGTCCAAGAGAATTACTGAGTCTAGACGATGTATGGAAGGGTTGGTGAACTTGAAAGGAAGAGGGTATGTTATGAAACTGTGAAGATGAAGTCTAAGGTGAAATGTGGTCGACTGGATGTTAGAGATTTCAGGGCCATGGTTCACCTGGTGAAGAAGACCGAAGACATGGTGTTGAGTCTGTCTAAGAGACACTATATGTCCTTCAAGCTTCAAAGCTGAAGGAGTAGGGCAACCCAATATCTTTAGAGCCCATACAATTCTGTCACAATTCCCAGATGCTGGACAAAGGACTGTAGACTTTGCCAAATTCTGTTTCTACTTCTGCACTGCAGTTTTGCTAAATCTGATCTTTCCTAGATATTCCCCTGTTGATTTCTTTGGATCTTGAAGAGTTTATTCAGTGCGATTCTATATTAGAAATATATAACTTAAGAAACTACAGTCAGTCACAGTCAAGAGGTTGCCCTGAGTCTCAGAAGAGACTCTAGACTTTGGGCTTTTAAATAGCGTTGGCACTCTTAAACACAGTATTCATAAAAATGTCTGAATTTGAACTGAATTCAGTTTTCACTGAAAGACAGCTAGAAGCCTGTAAGAGACAGGGGCAAAATGTGGTTGGAGTGTGAAATGCTCCCTCAAGGCTCATGTGTTTGGATACTTGGTACCCTGCTGGAAGTGCTGTTTGGGATGCTGTTTGGTCCATTCTTTGCTTTTTAACTGCAAATGTTATGATATCAGCTGGCATTCTGGTCTTACCACCTTGCCTTTCCCACCTGCTCCCATGGCTCCTTACACCCAATTATGAAATAATCTCCTTACACTGTGAGCCAGTGTGAGCTCTTCCTCCTTCAAATTGCTTTTTGTCAGGCATCTTGTCCCAGCAACAATTAAATTAACTAATACATGTTGTGATAAATATGAATTATTTTTCATGTATTTGCATCTTCCTGCTCCTTCTTAAGGGCATCATGAATCTGTAGAATATGGCAAATAATTCAGAGATGCATAGTTTGAGTAGTCAGATTATATATCAGATAAAGAAGATATGAGATATAAATGCAACTTCATCTTATTCAGTCTTCAAAAGGGAAGATGTATAGCTATTTGCTATCACATGGATTAACCCAGAGCACATTATATTATCTGAAATAAACCAGTCACAGAATGACAAATACTATAGATGATCCCTTTATGTAAGGTTTCTAAAATTGTCAAAGTCATAAAATCACAGAGTGGAATGGAGTAAAGGATGTCAGAAGCTAGAGGGAGGAGAGAGTGGGAAATTATTCCTCTTGTTATGCAAAATGAGTAAATTCTAGACATCTGAGATACAAAATAGCCACACAGTACTTACAGTTAACAATATAGGGTTGTGTGGTTTTAGGAAAGGGTGCAGATAGGTGTTATATGGCATTTTTACCAAAAAAAATAGTAGCAAACTTTGAGGTAATAAAACTTGTTCAACCATGGCTTGATATCATAGGGTATATAATTATATACAGATACATAATAACACAGATTAAATGTATGTAGTTTTGGTATATAAATGACACTTTAATGAAACTTAAAACATTTGTATATTAAACATTGCTTCATATAGCTCAAGCTTATTCTTGAAATCACATTACATATTAGAATAAGAAATTATGTAATGGATATAAAAAAGACTGGATTTACAAACCTCTTTAAACTTTCTTTATGTGTTCTGCAGGGTAATCAGTTGCATTTTATGTATTCAAATATATTATTCTGCCACCAGAATGACAAAGAGAGCCATAGAACAAATCTCTAAAAACTTTTACCCTTGACACTGTAAGCTGTAGCTTTTGACTCTGTCATCTTATTTGAGATGTATATTTACCTGGTGCTTTCAAAGCTTTCACCTCATAAATCCAAGGGATTTGGTAACATGAGCCATGTGTCTATTTATGTCTGTTAAGACCTAGCATTCAGTCTCTCATATGCTTTATCACCACCAGGACTAATATCTCTTCCAAATTCATCTTGACTTTAGTTGCCTGCATTCTCACCCATCCTTTCTTATGTTAATTCATTACATGAGTGGTTTTTGGTAGGTAGCATGACACCCTGGTTTTTAAGCCTACTATTACTTTGGTAGTAAGTCATTTTGCAACCTGTACCTTAATTGTCTCATAGGCATGATTATCTTCTTTCATTTGGTGGAAAAGATTAAATGACTAGTGGCTGTGAAACTCTTAGGTGAGTGTCATAAAAGAAAACACAATATATAAATATTTGATGCCAGATAACTCTGTTTGTGAGTTTTATAACGGTATAATAGAAAACTATAATTTCAAAAAATCTTTTAGAAAAGAAGGTTGGTGCAATCACTTTTACTTTACTTTGTATTCTATTTGATGCTAAGGCAACTCAACAATTTTGGGCATCTCACTGATGCATGCAGACCAAGCAGACAATACTTTGTTAGTGATGCAAACCTCCTGTATATCTTATTTGGCCTTCCCTATCGGTGCAGAGGATTGGAAATCCTATATGTTCAACTTTAGAGCTATGGACCTAGTCCTGAAGCATGAAGTAGTTAATTTTCCATTGAAAAGAGGCTAATGGACTTCATTTTGATCTTTTTCACATTTGCTAGGCATGACAGATATTTATTTCAAGCTTTCTGCTTCTAGATTTGAATTTGCTTTAACCAACCCCTCAGTATCTCTGCTAGCCTTGTCTTCAGAAAGCATACTGGAAGTCTTATCTAGTAGCAGAATTTTCCTTGAGAAATCCACACTTAGAAAAAAAATCAATATTTACTCCATCACTAGAGTTTCCTGACAGTGAGTGTAGAAATGGCTTATTTATACTTGTCCATTTTATAAGGTCAATAGTAACAACAGTAACAGCAGAGTGCTGGTCTCCAAAATGTAGTACATTACTGAGAAATTTTCCAATAGTTAGTGCTCTGCTCTCAATAGCTAGAATCTAGGGATGTGAGAACCAAAGGACAGAAATAGAACTGGACCATTCCACCATTGTCTCAAGGAATCATCTCATTTTGGATCCTGTCCTACAACTAAAGTCTCTTCTCCAAAAGAGTTCCCTTCTCCTAAAATGAAGCCCTTCCATTAGGAGACAGAAAAATGATCGATTGTTTGATAAATTCTAGGCTGGGGATTAACACTTGGTCTCTTGTGATTTGACATGGAGGTAGAAGAGAAATAAGCAGCTGAGATACGGAGACAGGTAGCCTTTCCTGCCATGAACCAATGGGACGGCTCCTGTAACATATATATTAGGAGGGAGATATATGTATCCAAATGGGGATGGACTTGGCTTCACATTGGTTCTTTCATGGCCAGAGGTGTTGGCAAACAGCCAATAACCACATCTGGCAAACACAACTGAAGACTTAGCTCTACAAACGAGTGTGTTCAAAAACTGTGGTTCATAAGTATGTTAAATTTTAAAATAAAAGTAGGAGTTGAATAAAGACAAAGACAAATAAAATAAATCAGGACACTGAAGCCCAATGTTTCTTGATTTTGATGCTAAGTTTGGTGGTGCACCACTTAGGCACTGCACGTTCTTATTCTATTTGCAGAATGAATGAAAATTTAATGTTAGGAGAGAGTTTGTAGATCATTGCTGTTGTTCTTTTCTGAGGTGATTTGTTTTGAAATGGGCTCTGAATAAGTTTCCCTTAGTACCTGATCATTCATGTGTTGACTGTTTGATTTACACTCACACAAAGTGAGGTAAAGCTAAAGATGAAAACAAAAGCTGGGCAATTGCCTATAGTTTAAATTCATGCTAAGAAACATATAATCACCTAAAACTAGCTTACTTTATTGCGTCACGAACTCGTGATATGATAACATTTTTGTATTGAATAATTCTATTAATTGATCAGCCTATTTACATTCATAAAGTCTTTAATTTATTTAAAAATTAAATTTTGTGCAATTATACATATTACTTCATATACTGTTTGTATAAAATTTCAATATATTATAGGGGAAAATGCAGGGTGTTCATGTAAAATGACATGGGTATGGTTTATTATTCATCACTTGAGCAGGGTAAAGAAGGTGGACAGAAACTTAAGTGCCCTTGTTTTATAAGACCAGGTTATTTTTATTATGAGTTTAAAATTTTCATCCTTAAAGGGGGAATAAATATGATAAGAAGAACAAAAGATCTAACAGTGGAAAAGAAACTGTCTTTTTGTTTTGCTTTCCTGATCTGTGAAACATGGATAACAGTGTCCCCTTTGTGGAGTTATAAAGACTACAATAATTAAAGAACAAAATAGGCAAAGCCCTCAGGGCTCTATCTGCCAACGGGCACATTGTTCACTACGCACCAAGCACTGTGCCAGCTACTTAGTCTACATATTATTTCATTTACTTTTCATCAAATTCTACACACTATTACTGCTATTCACTTGGCATCTCTGAGTCCTAAGGAGATTAAGTCATTTGCTTAAAGTGACAGTAAGTGGTAAAAATCAGGTTTTTCAGATCAGACATTCTGGCATGGTTCCATTACATCATTTCCCTAAGGAACACCTGCTGAATGGCCTGCAAACATTCAAGAATCTCACAAGCTAATTAGCACAATAATGTTTGATGTTATTGTAAACTGCTATACAAATATTAGATATTAAATGTCCTGCACAGAAGAGGAAACAGTATGGTAATGTTATACTTCAAATTCCCGAGTTCCCCTGTAAGAACTGTCAGTGATAGACCAAGCTCCAGGAAGGAGACGTCACACTATTTGAAACTTATCTTTATACTTACTTGAATTTTATTCTTCAAATAATTTTGGGGCTTTTGTAATTTTAGGAGTGTCCACAGGTCCCTGTCAAATGCATTGGCATATATGGTAAGAGCTTACATCAGTAGAAGTGCTGTGATCAGAAGGGAAACCGAGGGCATTCAGTGGTATAGGAAGGTAGGGGGGATCGTGATATCATATGGAGACGACATCTTTTAATAGGAAGTACAGGAAGCCTGTGAATGTTGTAGGGCTCTTTCTTGATGAAGTAGATTTGAAGGCCACAGAAGTAAGTAGCACATACAGTGCTGGACAACTGAATTCATTTGCCTGTTTTGTGCCTGGGTTGATATTATGAAGATGCTTATTGATTTATAAAATATACCTGTGTGTTGAAGGCGTAAGATTCTGAATATCTGCCTGTTCAAATTTTACCTCCAGCCACACACATGAAAACTAAACAAAAGTTCCTGAGTCTGATGAGCACAGTCCCATGTATGGAGGCATTCTTGTGGAACCTATTTTACATAGTTGCTGCATAGTCAACAAATATAGGAAAATCAATTGACACGGAATCTAGAGGGTATGCTTAATGAATAATAACAATGTTTGATACTACTTCAGCCACTTTTCCTCCTACTGAGACGATTGCCCACCGTTTCTGGAAGTCATAAGGAAATATCTTATGATTAGAAGATGTCTTTTCTGTATGATATGATGCCCCCCTCCATCTACGCCTTTTCTGATGTGGAACTTGAGTGCAGGACCTTCCAAGCACGTTTGACTCCAGCACTACCCTCTTCACTGCTGCCTCTTCAGAGGTGGTTCCGAAGTACGTCTCAATCCCATGATTCCATGAGAGTTCTCGTAGCATCAGCAGTACTGATGTGAGATCACCTTCCTTCCTTAGGACGGTGCTTGACCCTCCATGCCAGCTAGTGCCTTAAGTATCACCATTAAAAAAGGAATCAAAGGTATTTCAGATTATATAGCTCACCACCTTTTCTCTTTAGGGCTACAAGTATTTGGTGTATGGCAACTTTCTGATGAGAAAAATGTTGAGTGAAGGGTGGCTTTCTCTATCATCAATACCTTTATATTATCTTTTCTTAACATGTTTCCTGTAATACCTGCCTATGCTTCTTAGGAAATACAGAGCTTTAATGTATATCTTACTTTCGATTTCCAGATGCTTCTCAGTATCATTCACCAGCAGAGCTCAGTATGAAATGGAAAGGGAATATTCACACATACATTATGCAATCCTATTAGCAACTAAAATAAATATCAAATTAAAAGACTTGATATTGCCATCCATTTGAGTACTTAAATATTTTACCCCTGTTTAGTTTTTTTAGGGGTCACTTTTTTAATAACCTGGACTGATATTAATATAAAGTTGTTTTGTCAGTCTTTTTTCTTCTCTAAGTCTTCTGTACGAAGAGGGTAAATCATCATGCTCACTCCTTCAAGTCATAGCATGGCTTCCTGCTTCTTTTGCAAATGAACCAATAATTCATGATTATTGGTGATCTGTGTAGAAAAATGTTAGTGAATCCTTTGGCATTTGTTGAAAAATAGCACCATTTGATAAATTTCTTGGGTGCTGCACAGGTTTAGATTTAAAGAGAGAATATTGCTATATTCCACATTTTATTAAATTGATATCAATTTCAATCTATAAAGGATGTATTGTATTAAGTTATATAGATACTAGTAAAGATGAAGACACAATGCTACGAGTGACTTAACAAAGAGATATTTGTTTCTGACTTTGTAGTCATGTCATTGCAGCTGATCTGGTATATGTTAATTTGGGGAAGCTGTGCCAAAATGTTGGCCTCTTCATTAGCTTTTTCCTGCAGTAATATTAATAAATATTAATTTGGTGACACTGGCAATAGAACCCACATGCTCAGAAATGCTAAGCAAGAGTTCTATCCCTGAACTACATCCTCCAAGTCCTATTTCACTACCTTTATATTAGGCAATATACAGAATATTTATTTCTATTATCATATTTTCATACATGCACCTCTTTTACCACTGTCTAATATGTTTTACCCCTTATTTCCTTCCTTCAAATAGCCCCTCTTCTGCTTTATCCCAGCTTAGCTAAATATGGATTCCTGTACAAGAGAACACAGGATATTGCATTTCCTTCCATCACCTTTTCTTGTTCTCGCTGCTACTTCCCTTTCCATCCTTTCCTTCCCCCAAACATATTTCACGCCTCTCCTGACATGTTCTGTATGCATAGTAAGCTTCCTTAATGAACTGTGATTACATTTTTAGAATATATTCATGCAACAAATGATATAAAAAGTCATCTGAAATAGCTTATATGCCTTGTATTTAAATAAGAATTTACCTCAGAGTAAATTATCTATATGAAACTATATTATTATTGCATTGTGCCTGTAAGGGGTGGTTTACAATGTACTGGCTTAAGTTTTGTAACTCCAAGATATTTGAATTTAAGCTCAAAAGCTAAAACTTTTTATCCAGTAAGCAGTGAATCTTCTAATACCATGATTTAGTGTTACTTCCTACAAGAAGACTCATAGAGTGGCACTTTCTTATTATTTTTGTGATAGGAAATAATCTTTTCATATTCAGCTTTTGGCTTAGTCACCTTCTATACAGTCTTCTAGATCCAGCTTACCTAATGCTCTCTGCAGAAGGCTCTTTTTGACCAATTGGTTTATAACAGACATACTACTCGCCAGCACTGATTTCTTTATATACATATACATATACATATACATATACATATACGTATACGTATACGTATACGTATACATATACATATACATATACACATACATTATACATACACACACATATATTCTGGCTTACATATTTCTGTGAATACTGTTTGGAACATCCCCACCACAGGTAACAATTTAAACTCCAGATAGGATACAAGAAAATAATGAGGTGAAGATATTGTATTGGAGAACAAGAAAAAGACAAGCAAATCCCAGAGGAAACATCATCATTTGTAAGAACGGATCAGAACAAGATATTTCTTTTTTCTTCATGGATTTTATCAGAGGTAGGCTAAAGTTAGCAATATATATTGTGGTCAAAACAACAGAATGTCTGCCATCTTTCTGGTCTGGTGAACAGAGAATACACTTGGAGGAAACCAACCATGAAAAAGCATGGGCACTCCATGGATGGAGAGAAGCAGAGTGGGAAGCAGAAATTTTATGTAAAAGCACTGATTCAGTATGTGACTGGTCCCTGGTCCATCAATTGCAGGGAAGATCCAAACCTTCCCTTCAAAAGAAATGAACTGCTCTTAAAGAAGCAAAATTCACATATTGGCTGCAAACAGTTCGATTTTTGTTTTGTTAAAAAATATACTTTTTGGAGGTACACGGCAACATCAAGAAATTCTGCAAGACAATTTTTACAATGTTTGAGATGTAATACAAAATTACTGATTCTTTGGAGACTCAGTATGAAAAGAAAAAAGCATTCCATTGAGTTATGGTAGCATTCCATTGATCTATGGTAGGACAATGCAGCCTTTAAAACACCTGCTTGGATTATACTCACAAATCTAAGGACTATAAAAGAGTAACACATCTGGGAAACTAAGAAAAATGAACAACTTTATAATTGAAGCAGAGTAAACAACCATAGAATTTCTTGACTAGGTTTTTCAACAGGATGGAATCAATAATTCATCAATGTCCTGGAAGACAAGTAACAGAATATTAGTATTTTATAAAAGAAGAAAGCTGTAAGGAGTCATCACCTGGGAAAAGCCAACAAAACTCAACATATTGTGTGTCCAGAGCAAAGAAGAAAGCTTGAGGACACCAGACACCAGAGAATAATCACCTTTCATGTACAACACATCAAAGTGAATCTATGAAAAAAAAAGAATAAGAAAAGTGAAGTTTTATTTGTAATGCAATAGAGAAGATTAATGTGGTCAGGAAATGGAAATGGAAAGCTTATGGTCATGCTACAAGTTTGAGTTAAATACTAAATAGGTGTCTGGCAAGGCAGCAGGTATACACTTAAAAGTACTTCATGGCCTGCGAATTTGAATTTCATATGAAAAGAACTCAAATCCCAACTACGTTCCTTTCCTACCATGAGCTTCCTTCTCCTGACCACAGTGTATGATTTTAAGAAGGTAGATGCTCAATGAATTCTTCTTGAGTTGTATTTTTCACTTCTATTGGTTTAGTGCAAATGAATAGACAATGACCAAATGGCTTAAAAATACACAGAAGGATGAAATGAAGACTGCCCTGAGTGCCATGAACTAATGAAAATTAAATATTATATATACTTTAGATTATACAAGAAATGGACAGACTTTGCATTTTGGAACTTAGGTAGCTCTATATCAGGTATATATTATAAATCAAGTACTCAAAATCCATGGTCTCAATGAATGTATAAGAGCTGTATAAGAATATTATATAAGAATGTATAAGAATATTATAAAGTAAATATTCTTCTTCTCCCCTTCCATTTTTAAACAGAAACTGAACAATGCAAACAATAAGATCACATAGCCAGTCAGATTATCATTATGAAACAGATCTTCAAACACATGAAATACCTATAGATAGAGATGAAATATTATTTAGTAAGTTGAGAGAATATTAAAACCTCTCAGCTCTGGAGAAACAAAGGAAAAAATAGTGTATTTAGTCCCAGATGAGATCTGGAACCCTAGAAGATGGATAAATTAGTAAGGCTTCTACAGGGCGAGCAAACACTGTATCGCAGGCAACAGAAGTAGTTTTCATTGAATGAATCAGTGGGTGCCAATACTCCACCAGAAGGGAGTTATTGGGCTGGTCTCACACAATGTAGAGCAAGTCAGACAAGCATAGAAGTAGAATGGTATTTGGGTAGAAAGAAATTAGAAATTAAACAAATATTGATGACCATACTATGTCCTGGTGACCTGTAGACTTTTGTTCTTTTTTCACATATCATACTGGTTCTGCTTTAAGACACAGGAATTTTAATAGCAACCACAAATTCCATTATGGTTTCCTACTTGGAGAAATAACCACTTTCAAGTCCTCTTTAGTGGTTGGAGGTTATCACGTTGCTTCTGAGGTAAGATGAAGAGAGTAGAAGATGGGAATGAAACCACTTAGTTTAGTTCTTGGATCATTAGCTCAGACCCCTGCAACTATCTTTCACATCAACACATACTTGTCCCCAGGTTAGTGAACTCTTAGGATTTTCATATGAACACAGCTGAGTTACTAATTAAGTACCATAAGGCTTCACTGATGGAGGGTTACACTTTAATGTGACATTTTAGAGGCTAGAAAAGACAGGGACTAAGATAATTGTTCTCTAGCTAGTTAAATGTAAAACAGCCAAGGAAAGGACTATGGTGCAGTGTCTGACTTCAATTATTTCCAGCCCAGCAGGTCTTTTAGGATGTCCTTTAGAACTGCCAGTGCTATCCAATTGCTTAGGAAGCATTAGACATATTTTTTTTTCCTTCATGAAATGTAGTTGAGATAGAACAAGTGGAGTACTTCTTTCTAAGAGTTAATTAAAGAAATTAATAAGTTTCACTGAGTCTCTGTCTGTTGCATAAAAAAAAAACCCGGATATAAGAATACTGGATACCTCCAATGATCACTGTGAGATTTAATGGGAGCTAGGAACACCATAACATTTATAACTGACTGTAAAGTAACAAGCACTTAGTAAGTGCTAGCCACCACTGTCATAATTATCATATTTTTTTCCTTTGGCTTTATTTTAATGATACTGTCAATATTTTTATTGTCCTTATTTGAAGGCTGGGTTATCAACAAAGGTCTGAAGAAACAAAATTCCTCATTAATTGTATAAAAAAGGTTGTTATGTTTGTTTCCACCATCAGCCATAAACATCACCACAAACTGAATGGGATTAAAGCCATAGGAATTAATTTTCTCCTTATTTTGGAAATCAAGTTACAAAATCATGGTGTCGGCAGAGATAGTTCTTACCTTTGAAGAAGAATCTATGCCTCTTTACCTCCTTTTGGTAGCTTCTGGAAATCTCTGGTTGTTCTTGGTTGTAGGGCATATGGACTCCATTTTTTATAATATCTTCTCTTCTGTTTTTTCTTAACTTATGCATCTCATAAGGACATTGGTGTTGGCTGTTGGTGTAAAGATATAGCTAATCGATAGAAAATTATATTATTTAGAAGCCTGTTAATTACATCTGTGAAGACTGTTCAATAAAAGGTCAGATACATGGATTTTGGACATGCACTTCCTTTTGGAGAACATCAATTCAAATTATGCACCTTAGCCAAACAAGTCCTTTCCATGGCCATAAATCAAGTCTTTCTTAAAAGAACTTAATGTTGAAAAAATCCTATAATATAATATAATGTAATATAATACAATATCATCTAATATAACTTAAAACAATTCTAGAAATGAGGAGAGATAATTAGCCTGTGTTTTTAAATTATAGAATCAACTGTGCCCATTATCTTTCCCATAGCATGCAAAAGATATACTTAATACAACCTAAGACATTAATGTAACATATGTATCAAAGACATCTTTGTTTCCACGTCTTATTTGGGAAGCCAATTTTGCTGTCATTTAGGATTGGGTATGTGAGAAAGCAAAATAATTCTATAATAAATAAACAATAAACATACTGGGAAAATAAGCTAATGTTGAGCCATAATCTTGTTATGTAGCTTAGGATGTTCTGAAATTTCCAGTCTTCCTGCTTCTTTCTCTCAAGTGCTGGGTTTAGAGTCTTGTAGCTCTAGCACATTAAGCAGGATGTTTATTTTGGCTGTACTGGAGATAATATTCAGGGCCTTGGACATGTTAAGACAATTCTCTGCCACTGAGTTAAAGCACAGCCTGTGTGAAGAATGTGTTATAAAAAGC